>JARDWI010000146.1:0-153463 GCA_029378325.1 Elaeagnus macrophylla
TTTGGTTTGTGTTGGATTGATTTTTCAAATTTTTTGGTCCGGTTCGATTCTTGTTTTTAAATAACCAATCATATTAAATTAATTCTAATTTTAATCTGAACCCAAACCTATATGTTTGCCCCTACTTCTAAGTCTTCAAGTCTCCTACTCAGAAGAGGACAAGGGAGGACTTTTAATGGGTGGACTTCCAAAGAAAAGTATGTTTAAATAACAAATAAAATAAGGATTGTTAAAGCTTAATTTCCAACTTCACTTTTGAATACTGATCGTTCAGGACTATGAACCTATTTTTTACTGAGACGTACTACGAACATGTTTTCTCAGATCCATCTCTATTTTTTCCTTCCTATAAAAAGCTAAATACACAAGTAATAAACAAGCCACTCTTACTCACACAAATCTCAACATGAAAACCTTTCAGAAACCAAACCTTCCGTTTCTTTTTCTACTCTTTCACATTCACTTTATTTCCATCCTTCCACTGAGTAATGCTATATTTTCTCCAAAAAATACACAAGCAGAAGCTTTGATCTATTGGAAAAACAGCTTATCTTCTGCTCCATCTTCACTAAACTCCTGGTCCCAAACAAACCTTAACAATCTTTGCAACTGGTTTGGTCTTGTTTGTGACGACACCACAAAAACAGTCACAGAGATCACACTCACCAATTTGGACCTGACTGGAACACTTTCTGAATTCAACTTCACTTCATTCCCAAACCTCTCTGTCTTCAACCTTAGCACCAATCATCTTGTTGGTCCGATACCATCGACCATTGGTAACCTCTCAAGCCTCAATTTGTTGGATTTGTCCAATAACTTCTTAGAAGGAGAAATACCTTTGGAGATAACCCAATTGAAACAACTTCAGTATCTTACTCTTTACAACAACAATCTCAATGGTACCATTCATTATCAAGTCAGTAATCTACAGAAGGTAATTTACTTAAGCTTTGGTGGAAACTACCTTGTAGCTCCTGATTGGTCCAAGTTTTCTAGTATGCCTTTATTAACACACCTTAACTTTTATCTCAATAATCTCAATTCAGAATTCCCAAATTTTATACCCAATTGTTTGAACTTGAGATTTATTGACTTGTCCTACAATCAGTTGAATGGTACAATACCAGAATCAGTATTTGAAAATCTAAGCAAACTTCAATACCTTAATCTCACAAACAACCAACTTAAAGGACCACTGTCACCTACAATTTCAAAGCTTTCAAATCTCAAAGCACTTCATCTTGGGTTTAACTTCTTTGGTGGTTCCTTTCCTAAAGAGGTTATATCATTATCGGAACTTGAAATTCTTGAATTGAGTAACAATCACTTCAAAGGGGAAATTCCATCTTCTATTGCAAGACTCAACAAACTCTCAATTCTTGATCTTGAAAACAATTTGTTTGACTCCACAATTCCTTCTGAGATTGGACTTTGTACTAATCTTACTACTTTGGTTTTGTCTGTGAATCATCTTAGTGGAGAATTACCCTTGTCTCTGTCCAATTTGAATAAAATTAGTACCTTGCATTTGTCTGATAATTTCCTATCTGGTTCTATTTCCCCTATTCTAATCTCCAATTGGACTGAATTGACTTCATTGCATCTTCATTCTAATAACTTTGGTGGGACGCTTCCAAATGAAATTGGATTGTTGACAAAGCTTAACTCTCTTTTTCTCTACATCAACTTCTTTTTTGGTCCTATTCCCTCTGAAATAGGCAACTTGAAGAACCTGATTCATTTAGACCTCTCTGTCAACCATTTTTCAGGTCCAATTCCTTGGACGCTATGGAATCTCACAAACCTTCAATTGCTTAATCTGTTCTACAACAATCTCAGTGGAACAATCCCTCCTCAAGTAGGAAACTTCACTTCCCTTCTTTATTTTGATGTCAATACAAACCATTTTTCGGGAGAGTTACCAGCTACAATTTCTAACTTAAGAGAGTTAAAGATATTCTCTGTGTTCACTAACAAATTCTCCGGAAATATTCCAAAAGATTTTGGTAAGTATAGTCCTAATTTGACATTCATTAGCTTTTCAAATAACAGCTTCAATGGAGAGTTACCACCCGAATTGTGTAGTGGGTTTGCTCTTGTAAATTTCACTGCAAATGAGAATAACTTCACAGGGTCATTGCCTGAATGCCTTAAAAATTGTTCGGCTTTAAGGAGAGTACGACTCAATAGAAATCAATTCTCTGGTAACATAACCAATGCATTTGGTGTTCATCCAAGTCTTGAATTCATGGGTCTTAATGATAACCATTTTGTTGGCCAAATCTCGCCGAGTTGGGGAGAATGTAAAAACCTCACTAATTTGCAGATGGATGGAAATAAAATTTCTAGTAAAATCCCACCAGAGCTTGGAAAATTGAATCAACTACGAGTTTTGAGCCTTCATTCTAACTACTTGATTGGTGAAATTCCAATACAGCTTGGAAGTTTAAGCTTGTTGGATACACTCAATTTGAGCAACAATCATTTGATAGGAGCAATTCCTAAAAGTCTAGGTAAGCTAGCTAATATAGCCTTTCTTGATCTGTCAGCAAACAATTTGTCTGGTAAAATAGTAGAAGAGCTTTCAAACTGCGTAAAATTGTTAAGCTTAAATCTTAGCCACAACAAGCTTTCTGATTCGATTCCGGCTGAGATTGGAAACTTATTTTTATTGCAATATATATTGGATCTCAGCAACAACATGTTGTCAAATGAAATACCTTCAAACTTTTACAAGCTTACATCATTGGAGTATTTGAATGTGTCATATAACCATCTTACAGGTAAAATCCCATCATCATTTTCAAAGATGAGTAGTCTTCTATCTATTGATTTCTCTTACAACAACTTGACTGGTCAAGTCCCTACTGGGAGAATTTTCCAAGCTAACTCATCAAACAATGCTTATGTTGGAAACTCGGGATTATGTGGAGATGCTGTAGGGATTCACCCATGTCCAATTTTTTCTTCCAAAAAGAAAATTCGTAAGATTCTTGTCAAGGTCCTTATTCCTATTTTTGGCTTGGTAGTGAGTTTTTGTGTGCTTGTTTTAATAATACTGCATCAAAGATACAAACTTAAAGATGAAAAAAATGGAAGATTTGGATTGAACGAGAGCAATATGTTAATATCAGTTGTTGAGAGACGAATAACTTTTGGAGACATTGTGAAGGCCACTGAGGACTTCAATGAGATTTATTGTATTGGAAAAGGGGGATTTGGTACTGTCTACAAGGCTGATTTAGGTGATGGTTTGATTGTTGCAATCAAGTGCATCAATGTTTCAGATTCTACTGAAACTCAAACAATAAATCACATGAGTTTCAAAAATGAGATTGAAGCTTTGACAAATATTAGGCACAGAAACATTGTAAAGTTTCATGGGTCATGTTCTACTAGGGGTTGTATGTACCTAGTTTATACATTTGCTGAGAGAGGTAGTCTAAAAAATTCATTGTATAGAGTACAAGGTGAAAGAGAACTTGGATGGGAAAAAAGGATAGAAATTGTTCAAGGATTAGCTAATGCAATTTCTTATTTGCACAATGATTGTGCTCCACCACTCGTGCATAGGGACATTACTTTAAGCAATGTACTGCTTGGTGAAGACCTTGTTGCACAACTTTCAGACTTCGGTACAGCAAGATTGTTGCCCTCAAATTCAACCATTTGGACCACAATTGTTGGCTCATGCGGCTATATGGCCCCAGGTACAAGTAAACACACACAAAATATAAAATATTTATGCCAAGTGTAGTAAAGATGAGTGATATAGTCTCTTTAGAGCTATGAGTGTCAAATGAGCCACTTGGCTCAACTTATTTATGTTTACCCAAAGAGTTGAAAAAATTCAACTCATAAATTCATTTAACAAAATATTTTTGTTAAAAAATAATTACTTTATTGTCACTATGAAAGACAACATTTTAAAGATAATATACTTATTTTTTCTTGTTTTACAAAAATATAATAAAAAATAATATTTATATTAACATTTTTGTTTTTAAACTAAATTAAGCATAAATTTTTTTTAGTTTGAAAAATCTAAATGAGTCAACTTAAGAGCTATGCATCCTAACTTATTTCTTTGCTAATAGCTACTCAATCTAACATTTATGTTTGCTAATAAGTCTCAGCCTAGTTTATTTAAAAGTAATATAGTCTATACTTGGCTCACATTAAATTTAAATGAGTTATTCTAAGCTACATCTCACATAAGCTAAACTAAACTTAAAAACGATGGATCAGCTCATTAGATACCCCTAGATAAGATGAGTAATTTAGTCTGTTTATTATACTTGTCAATATTACATGCATTACACATGAAAATTTCAAGTTATATCCAATTTGAATAATGCAATTTTAAATTTGTGAATTAATAAATTTGCAAGTAAATGTCAAAATGTTGGGATTAAAACAAGATCATTATTGAATTATTGTAATACAAGTAATTATACAATTAAATTACTGAAACAAGTTTATAAATTTTATAATATAAATATAAATTTTATATATTTAGGAAAATGATAGATAATATCATAATAATATTATAAAATAATACTACAATAACATATACTGAGCATCTTAATGATCATTAATATGATATTGTGCATTAATAACAATGACCTTTTACCGACCTTCCATATAGTTATAGATAGATAGTTCAATTGTTGGTTTCTTATATTATTAGAACTTAAATTGTTATATTCAAAATCAAAATTTATTAATGACAATTTTCTCTAAATAGGTCATAAAAGTATATTAATTATGGGAAGAAAATAGTCGATTCAGGTATTAATGTTGCAGTAATAAAAAAAATTCAATTGGGTCAATATCACTATTGACATTATATTATATGGAAAATACATTGATTGTTGAAGTATATATCCCAAATCCATTTTTGATTGTATTTTTTGAAGATAGGAAAGTACAAACTCACTAAATTAATGCATGTTGCCCTTACCATTAAATTTTTTACCATTATTTAGAAGTTTAGAGAATGCCAAAATATGGATACGCAAACTCACCTTTTTGTAATAGGTATAAGATAATCAAGTATGATATATTGCATATTCTATGAATGTTTTCTTGCTCAATACTTTAAAAGAACTGATGTCATATCACATGCACATTTTATTTGTAAATTTACTAATATCTATATGTTGCTATGTTCATAGAGCTTGCTTCGCCAATTTGTTCCACAGACAAATGTGATGTATATAGCTTTGGGATTGTAACTTTGGAAATTATGATGGGAAAACATCCAAAAGAACTGATAGAATTTGTATATGAATCAACTTCAAGAAAAATGTTAAACAATGATGAATTGTTTTTAAAGGATGTGTTAGACCAACGGATGCAACTTCCATCAAGTGAACTGGCAAATGCAGTAGTATTTATGGTGACCATAGCTTTAGCATGCACTCAAGTTTCTCCACATAAACGACCCACTATGCGTTGTGTTGTGCATAATCTAGCAACTATTGCTTCAAGTTACCTATCTAAGCCCTTAGAAGAGATTACCATCAATGATCTCGTGAGTTATCTAAACCAAGAAAGTTAACTTGCACTAGCACCACTTTGTGCTCTAGATCTTGGTTTGGTAATAATGTTGTATGTGTTATATTTCTCTATGTACTATGTTAGGTTGGGTTGAAAGCTTAAGTGAAGTGAAATTAGGCTAATAATCAAAAGAATAATTATCAATAAAATATGTTAGCTATTGTTTTTAGTTTACACTTGCGTGCAATCTAATAGGTAGTTGATCATTCAGTCTTAGGAAAGCTCCTATATATAAAGTGTTGCAATGTATCTTTAATAACGGTGTGGTGTAATCAATTTACTAATCAAGTAAGAAGAATATTTAGTTTCATGAGAATTATTTATGTTTCTTCTTCTTCCTTTAGGGCAAGTTCGGTTTGTGGAATATAATCGGAAATAAAGTAGATTTGTTAGAACTTTTAATATCAGGAATTACAATTCCTTTAAAATACCTATTTCTTTTATAAATGAATATCTAATTTTCATTATAGGAGAAAAATATTTATTTTTTCTCTCAAAGGAATAGAATTTTAATATATATATATTTACCAAGAAAGTCTCAATTACCAATAAAATATTTATATTGTTAGATATGAAAGGAATTTTGGAAAAACGAAATAATATTCATTCATTCATCTTTTCTTATTATGTGATAACTAGCCAGCAAAGGATTAGGAACCTTTATTCTTATTTCTAGTTATATAATCTCAGTAACTGTTATTCTAAACCAATTAATAATTTTAATTATGTGGACCAAACATACCCTTAATGTTCATTCTCGTAGTATAGATCTTGATAAACTCAATTTACGAAGAATTTATATGGTATCACTGTATCAGAGCTAACATGAAAAACGAAGTGCACATAATTAAAGAGCACAAATGTAGAATCTCAAAAAAAAAAAAATTCAAGGAAATGCTTTGATAAACACAAGAACAATCAAGCATCAATATGAATGCGAAACTTTCCATAAAAAGCTTTATTCTATAACTCTAGATCTAGATAGTTATATTGAATGGAAAAATGAATGAGTTTACATAAAGCAATGATCTCTCATTACAAAAGTTAACTCGTGGTGTTCATTCATGAACTTATAACCTATGCTCTTGTTGGTATTTTATCAATGTGAGAATTGTTTGATCCTAATTCCAACAATTCCCGATTGTCTGAAGTTCTAATTAATTATAAAAATCTATTAATTATGACTACACACCCCATGACCTAGGTAATATTAAAATTTGATTTATCCATACTATTAATGATTAGTTTATTACTCGTCTATATAAGTAACTTACAAGAAAAAATACAAAAGGTTGCTCATTAAAATTATAACATTAATGTTTCTAAAAGTCTTACCCGTCTTAAAGGCATAACCCATATAAACGACGCTTTTAATTTTTTGGGAAAATAACAAAATTAACACCCCCAAAAATTATAATAACAAAACTAGCACCCCTGTGTTCAATTAAAATTGAACGACAATAATTTGGACTCGTTCAATATTGAACGTTCAATATTATCCGTTCAATTAGAATTGAATGACGATAATTAGACCTATTTAATATTGAACGTTCAATATTTTACGTTCAAATTGAATATTGAACGTTCAATATTAAACGTTCAATTCTAATTGAACACAAAGAGGTGCTAGTTTTGTTATTATAATTTTTAGGGGGTGCTATTTTTGGTAATTTCCCTAATTTTTTTTAAATAATAGTTACACACAAACTCACCCACATACATATATATAGAATGACAAAGTTTGAATACTCACTTTTTCATTGCCAATAACAAACATATAACATTGTGCTACCAGCCAAATAGTATTGACGTTTTGAATTTTCATTGCAATATGTTTGAATAAAAATATTTGATAGCAATTACGCTTAAAAAACTTCAATTGTAATTTTTATTCATCATAGAGTAATACCAGCAATCATTTTTTTTTTTCCAAATGTTAGGGTTGGGGGAGTCCAATTTGTAGAATAATACAAAGCATTACCACCACAATAGAGCCATACGTAGTTAATGAAAGGTTCATTTTTTTCATATTTGTATTGATAATTACATTTAAAAATTTTAACTTATTTAATGTTCAATATTTTATTACAAAATTGATTATTCATGACATAAACATCATTAGATAGTATATATATTTTCTTAAATGCACATTCAATACAAACGCACAAGGAATAAGAGTTTCCTAATAATATTGACGATAATGCATACTCAATTTGCTCCTTATGCTGTGAAGAAATTTAAGACACTAATAATCTCTTACTAAAATGTAACTTCTCTATTGAAGTCTTTTTAAGAAGGGGCAACTAAATGAACTTGTTCATTTAGGAGTTATTGAAATTCAAGATTGAATGATAATGCTTTGGAATATTTGGAGTGAAAGAGCTGATGATGAAGTGCTTTGGAGAAAATTAATTGTCATATGGTGGAGAATTTGAAAAACTATAAATGAGAAAAAATTTCAGAAGGTAAGTTGTTCAACTGAAAAGACTATAAGGTTAATTACGTTACAATTGTCTGAGATTGAAAATGTTATATTTTTATGTAAAATTCATATTTATTTTCTTATGAGTTGTGGCAAAACTGTGTAGTCTTCACATTTTAAGTTGTATTTCAACTCTATCTTAGAGCTCTCTTTTTTAATGTTTTCACCATCAATAAATTATCTATGCTAAAAAAAAAAAGAGAGAAAGGAATAAGAGTTGCCTAACATATATTTATTTGTCTACTCCTCTCCCATTGTCTATGAAACTCATACAAGGGCTATATGTTATATAACTCAAAATTTTCAAAATTTTTAAAAAATAAAAATATTTCAAAAATTTCTAAAAATAAAAATATTTCCAAAGTTTCTAAAAAAATATTTTTATATAATATATTACTACAATTCTATATATACACTAATGTTTGTAAAACACGTGGACAAAAGTGCTTATTTATAGTCACTTTACTTACAATTGCTATCACTTTTATTAACGTGTTTTTTTTTTTATAATAGAAATTCTCATTAATCAAATTCCAAAAGTACATCAAGTAGTAAATTCTCGTTTGAGTTACATATCCAAACATTAAAAAGACACATTAAAGCTAAAGCTAAATCCCTAGGAGGAAAAATGTGAACAAAGTCACTCATTGGTGGTGAACCTTGAGCTTTTGAAAGCTTTCTCAACCAACCAACCTTCATCATCAAACGTAATGATTTGCCCAGCAAATGCAGAGGATTGTACTCAAAACAATAAAACACTTCACTGATGCTAAACTTCAAAATCTGACGACCTAGATGGCCACAACAGAAACAACCAAATTACAACCACAGATAACAACAATAAACCACCTACAAGCTTTAAACGCACAAAACTGTAGGACAGATCACACACACAAAACAATAAATATATTAAATTAGCATAAACAGAGAGCATGGCAAATTAAACCTAACAGAATACCCCGGTGGAAACCAGTTGCGCCAGAGTCAAGGTTGGCCACCCACGGTGGCAGTAAGGCAGGTGAGAGCCGTGGGAGCAACAACGCTGCCGCACAAGCCACTCCACTCCAGCTCACACAGAACGCGAGCCAAGCACCCTACAACTACTGTACTGACTCTACCAGAGAAACCGTGTGCTGAAAGGGGCGACAAAACACCACTGCAACCCTCGTCTCAGTCACCTATAGCGGCTGAACAAAGGGTTGCAACGACCACCTCAAAGACGAAGCCAAAAACGAACTCCCCCATACAGAAACCCACAGAAGGAGCAGCGATATAAGGCACACATGAAAACAAACACAAACCAAAGCCTAGTCGACGACCAAAACGGCCCGCCGTCGGCCAAACACCAGCACCACACGGAAACCCTAAAGAGACGAGCAAGGCAGCAACCCTAGAAGAGAGAAAAAATAAGAGAGGCCGAGAGCTAATGATAGTCATTATTCTTTAATTAGGAAGAAACGGTAATACTTAAAAGGGCATGAAATATACGTTTCTTAAACATTGATGGTATATACATACAATGACATATTAAAAGTACATAGAAGAATTAAACACAATATATATTACTGCAAATAAAATACATTTATTTAATGCTAACAAAATATACATGTAATCAATTTTCTTAAAATTTTTAACCTGGGCTATAGCTCCCAAAAAGTTCCGCCTCATGATGGAATGTCCTATTAATCCATCTAACCCATTAATTTTATCATTTTATCTAATTCTTGTTTCATTTTTTTTATACGTAGGGATTCTATGTATTGATATATCTCATTTATTTTAAACCGGTCCAAATGAGACAGGTAAAAATGCAAAATTAATGAAAAAAATAACATAATATACATATAATAACAATGATTTAATTAGATACAACTTTAAATGAATGAAATAGTATGAAATTTAAATAAAATGTGAACTTTTAAATCACAAATATATAATATAAAATATAAAATAAAATTAAACAACTTACTTTACATCTCCATCTATATATAACAACTTGCACAAGAGCAATGAACACTACTCAGTAATCATGACAGTAGTAAACTAGCTTATTTACAAGAGTTGCTATAGTATGATGTAGCTGTTACTGATTGCTTCATTTCTGAAGATGATAAGTCTACTTTTTGTTTCTTGAACTGTTGAACTAATCTCTTGAATAGCACGTAATGTGTGTGCTGAGAGTTAGTTAGAATTATAGCTTTCTATTATAATGTTTTTTCTGTTATATTGTTTGCCTATATAAAGCCTATTGTACATAACAGCTTACATATAATACAATAACAACTTTCCTGAATCTATCGTCTTCTTCCTTGCTTCTTCTGTTTCATCCTCTTTCTTACTTCTCACTACTAAACTGTATCTCAATTCTCATGGTATCAGAGCCAAGATCTGTGGACAACAACAAGTCTTTCGCTGATATAAATAATACAAGTACTAAATCTGGAGTAACAATCAATACACCGACTATCAACATGAACAACAATGGAGGTTTTCCTACATATCCTATCAATCCTACCTTCTCTGTAAGGTTAGATGAATCAAACTATCTAATTTGGCGTGAACAGTTGAAACAAGTAATCTCTATTTTTGGTCTTCAATTACTCATTGATGAATCAAATGCAATACCTACAAAGCTTATTAAAAAGGTAGTTACAGTGTTGAATAATGAAGGCGAACCACAGATTTGTGAAATGTTCGATGCTAATCCAGACTATATTCTATGGGATAGACAAGACAATGCTGTAAAGAATTGGATCTACTCTTCTCTTTCACCTAGCTTTCTGAAACATCTAATTGGAAAAGTAATAGCAGCAAAATATTGGAAATCACTAGCGAAAGTGTTCAACGATCATTCACAAGCACGACTTATGGATTTGAGATGGAGGTTGCAAACACTAAGAAAAGGCACACAGACTATGGAGCAATATATTAGTGTTGCTAAGGATTTGATTGATCATATTTTAGCTACTGGTGATCAAATAAGTGACAGAGAACAAATTTTGTATGTACTCGGAGGTTTGGATTACAACTATACATCTCTGATCACTGCAATTACAAGCAAGAAGAGAATCTTGCCTCTTGATGAAATTTTTACTCTTATGAGGATGCATGAAAGGCAAAGAGAGAGAATGAATTTTACAGATCCTGATCTGATTCTAGCAAATTATGCTAATCATTCAAAGAACTCCAAGAATTTCAAGAATATGAGTTTTGAGAATAAATCAAAAGCAACAGGTGACTCTAATTTCAAGAATGCAAGCACTGATAGCTTTGTGATAAAAATTGGTGCATCAAATATGCAAAACATTGATGAAGAAAAAGGAAAGAACAAATATGAGTATATAGAATGCTAGATCTGCAAGAAGATTGGCCATTCTGCAGCACGTTGCTACTTTCGATACACACAATCCAAAAATAGTAGTCCTATGAATAATCAACAGTCTAATGATCCTCCATCACAGTCACGTCTTTCTCAGATTCAATATGATAAACAAGTTGCTGTTTCAAAGTTTTCTCAAATTCAAGAAAATAAAAACACTAATGTCTCTGTAGCAAATTTTCTTGATACAGAAATCACAATTTATCCACAGAATTCAGCTCCACAAGCCTTTCTTACACCAACTGTTCCTTCTTTAATTCAACCTCACCAATGGTTTATGGATACAGGTGCTACACACCATCTGACATCAGATTTGGAGATGCTTCATCATGCTACTGCTTATACAGGAGATGCATCAGTCATGCTAGGTAATGGCTCTCAAATACCTATTACACATGTAGGCCATACTAGTCTACATTGTAATATACATGATCTGCAGTTAAGAGGATTATTGTGTGTTCCACAACTTGAGAAAAACTTGATTTCAGTTAAACAGTTGTGTCAAGATAATCATGTTAGTGTGGAGTTTTTCTCTAACTCTTTTTGTATAAAGAACTTGACTACCAGGGCTGTTATTTTAATGGGGGAGGCTAGAAATGGCTTATATCAGGTTGATACTAGTCACAAGTCTTCCATTAATTGCAATAAAGCTGAAGTCAGTGGAGCTATTTGGCATGATCGCCTTGGGCACCCTCATCCACCTGTGATGCAACAGGTTGTAAATAGCATGAATAAAAGACTAAAGACAAATAGTAGCTATGAGTTGTGTAGTGCTTGCCAATTAGGTAAGTCACACCGTTTGCCCTTTTCTCATGTTCATACTAGATCAAATAAACCATTTGATATTGTACATTTGGAGCTATGGGGGCCCTCTCCTGTAGATTCAGTTCATAATATGAAATACTTTTTGCTGTTTGTGGATGATTGTACACAATATCAGTGGCTATATGTTCTGTCTAATAAAAGCCAAGCTGCATCACTTTTTCTACATTTTGAAGCATTGATAAATAGGCAATTTAATGCAAGTATTAAACAATTGCAAAGTGATGGTGGTACTGAATTAAAGGCTTTGGAAACACATTTGTTTGAAGGTGGGTATGTGAGAAGGATTTCATGTCCTTATACTCCATCACAAAATGGAGTTGTTGAAAGGAAGAATAGACATGTTGTGGAAAGTGGTTTAGCTATGATCATGCGGTCAGGTGTGCCTATGGCATATTGGGACTATGCTTTTTCAAACCTGCCATCTATTTGACAAATAGATTACCATCTCGTACACTTGATTCTGCAAGCCCTTATGAGTTATTATACAAGACAAAGCCTGATTACTCTCACTTTAAAATATTTGGCTGTCTCTACTTCCCTTATTTAAGACCCTACAATAGAAATAAACTAGAACCAAGGTCATTATCTTGTGTTTTTTTGGAGTATGATGCTCAACATAAAGGCTTTTGGTGTCTTGAACCTGTCACAGGAAAGATTTATGTGTCAACTTATGTGACATTCAATGAACTTGAATTTCCATTTTTATCCAAACATGTTCATGCAACTACTACTTCTTCACAGTCGTTTACCTCTCAGTCTTTGCCTATGTTAGCATCAATACCTGTTGGGTCTTCATACAGATCTATTTATAATGCCTTTCCACATGCTAACCAGTCTTTACCCATAGTTATACCCACTGACACTATATTCCATAGTACAGAAACTTTATCTGCTGCTACAATTAATAATGATTCCACTATGAATGTTATCACAAAAATACCAACTGTTACTACTCTTACACCCTTACCTGAGACAACAGATTTACCAGTTGCTACTTCAAGTCCTTTTCATTTAACCTCTATTGATTAGTCACTGTCTTCCACATCTTTTGACACATCAATATCCACCAGTCCTGCTAATAGTGAGAACCCATGCATAACAAGTCACGCCAATACTTCTACCTGTTCTGATAGCACGTCTGATGCATTCACCTCTCTTACAAACTCACCAATAGTTTTTAGATCTCTTGAATCACCTACAACAGTACCTTTAACTACTGGACATGAATTAACTTCTCTTGAAACCTCTTTAAATGAACCAGTTCATATCTTTGATCCATTAGGAATTTCTTTATCCATTGACTTACCTTTGAACTCTGAATTAAGTTCTGGCCTACATAGACCTCCTGACTATTCAAATACACATCAGATGCTCACACGAGTTAAACAAGGAATTTATAAGCCTAAAGTTTACATGACTTCCCTTATACTTCCAGAACCAACTTCAGCTAAGGAGGCTTTATCTGTACCTGAATGGAAAGCAGCAATGACAAGTGAATTTGATTCTCTTATTTCCAATGGTACATGGGAACTAGTACCACCAACCAATAATCACAAAATTATTTGAAATAAATGGGTGTTCCGAACAAAGTTAAAGGCAGACAAATCCTTGGATAATTACAAGTCCAGAGTTGTAGCCAAAGGTTTTCAACAAATTGAGGGAGTTGATTATACAGAGACTTTTAGTCCTGTAGTCAAACCAACTACGATTCGTATAGTGTTGAGTTTGGTAGTGTCTCATTGTTGGCCGCTTAGACAACTTGATGTAAACACAACATTCCTCAATGGTGATATTGAAGAGGAAGTCTTTATGGCACAACCTGAGGGATTCAAAGATCCTAATTATCCAAACTATGTGTGTAAGCTCAAAAAGGCCATATACGGCCTTAAACAGGCTCCACGAGCCTGGTATCTGAAGTTAAGTGGCTGGTTACTTGAATGGGGTTTTCATTGCTCTACTGCCGATGTGTCCATGATGATCTATGATAAAGAAGGTGACTTTATAATACTCTTAATCTATGTTGATGACATGTTGGTTACTGGTAACAATTCTGTTCTTATTCATACATTCATTCAGGAATTAAACTCAGTGTTCTCACTCAAAGATCTTAGTAATCTTAGTTATTTTCTAGGTGTTGAAATTACTAAGACAGTTGATGGACTGCATCTTAACCAACACAAGTATGTTACAGATCTTTTAAACAAGGTTCAATTAAATGAGTCGAGGTGTGTTTCTACACCAATGATGACTAATCATAATCTGAGTAAGCAGACTGGAGTTCCACTTGAGAATGCTACTCTTTATCGCACTGTTGTAGGAGCTTTGCAATATTGTACACTTACTCGTCCTGACATCAGCTACACAGTGAACAAGTTGTGTCAATTTCTTGCAGAACCTACTGATCAACATTGGGTTGCTGTAAAAAGATTGTCGCGATATCTTAGAGGTACACCACATTATGGTCTTATGATTTATCATTGCAAGAATCTAAGTCTCATAGGTTACACAGACGCAGACTGAGCTTCCTGTCAAGATGACAGAAGGTCTACAGGAGGTTATTGCATATACATGGGACACACACTGATATCTTGGAATTCTAGCAAGCAAAAGGTGGTGTCAAGGTCTTCAACAGAAGCTGAGTTTAGAGCTTTGGCTCTAACTGTATGTGAAGTTATATGGATTCAGAAAGTACTTCAAGAACTACATGTAGACACTTCAGTAGCTCTTGTAATATTTTGTGATAACATCAGTGCAAATTTCTTAACTAAACATCCTGTGTATCATGCTAGAACAAAGCATATAGAGATAGATTTTCATTTCTTAAGAGAAAAAGTTTTGACAGGACAATTGCACATTGAGTATACTCCAACGAAAGAGCAGATAGCTGACATTATGACAAAAGCTTTAAATAGTTCTAGATTTTCAGAACTTAGAACTAAGCTCTCAATTATACCAGAACCTTGAGCTTATGGGAGAGTGTTGAACTAATTTCTTGAATAGCACGTAATGTGTGTGCTGAGAGTTAGTTAGAATTATAGCTTTCTGTTATAACGTTTTTTCTGTTATATTGTTTGCCTATATAAAGCCTATTGTACATAACAACTTACATATAATACAATAACAACTTTCCTGAATCTATCGTCTTCTTCCTTGCTTCTTCTGTTTCATCCTCTTTCTTACTTCTCAATACTAAACTGTATCTCAGTTCTCATGAACAATTTCACCATCCTTTTTTTACATTCACAGCTAGTGGGAAGAATATGAATTTTGTCTTATTGTGCTTTTTATTGTCAGAAGTTGAAGGGGACCAACCGTTTTGCCACATCAGTCTTCGTAATTTTCTCTCATAATGTTGGGGTGGTATTTTTTTTTATAGGGTCAGCTACGCTTTTCTATTTCAAGGAATGTTAACAAAGCAACGTACGCACTTTTACATTTATTTAATTAATTATATTATGTGTTAAAATAATTTTATAAATAAAAACGCTATTAACTTTTTAAAAAAATTAATACTTATTACATCATAATTAAATAAATATAAATATATATACAATTTTGTGTGTTTTTAATTTATTCTTTATTTTTGATACCTAATTGATTATGTTCAAAATTGAACATATATTTACAATAAAACTTATTAAAACGCATGCTATTTAAGAGTAATATTATGATGAAAAGCTTTAATTGAACGCATTGTGTTGTTCATCAGAGCTCTAACAATTGTTCATTGAAGAGTTTCAACAACTAAGGTGTTTTTAAATGTAAGAGTACAAAAAAAAAAAAAAAATTTGAACAATGTTCTAAAATAGTAAGATGACTCAAAATTAAATACTACGTAAAAAAATAAAGTGAATTTAAACACATGATCTGTTTGTAGCTTTTACTGATTCAATAAATTGTGTTCATTTATTTTCCAAAAATAAATTAAATTCACACTAATTAATATTTAGTTTTTTTTGTTTGGAAAAAAGGATTAATTAAAAACAAATGTCAGTACTGTAATATGTTTATTTTAATATTTTGTACACTTTAGTAGTTGGGGATGCATTAAGAGGGATATAGTTTGGTCACTTAGTGCCTTTTCCTTCTAACTCAAATAACTTAAGCATTTTATCTATTTCATTCTCCCAATTTTTGGAGCTCTTAAAAGTAGATAAATGATATGTTATTGCTCTTTCATTTTTGTTACGTAACTGATGAAAATTATTTAATAATTTAAAATATTAAAGTATGTTCGTAACAACATATTTTTTATAATCAAAAGAACTAAATGACACTATTTTTTGTTATAACCACCGGGCCACCCAAATTATAACCCAAAAGCCAGCTTATGGGTTAAAGGTGAGCCCAGTGATATAAGCACAGCGGAAGGATTGTTCCTGGCCGATGTGGGACTCTTCAACACTCCCCTCACATCGGCGAACACCGACTGACCGTGAGGGCGGCCATGTTGGGCACACCGGTGAACCCAGGTACTCGCTCTGATACCATGATGAACCACCGGGCCACCCGGATTATAACCAAAAGCCAACTTATGGGTTAAAGGTGAGCCTAGTGATATAAGCACAGCGGAAGGATCGTTCCTGGCCGATGTGGGACTCCTCAACATTTTTAGCATTTAAGAAGCTAAATCACCGATTAAAAGCAAATAAATTAAGTTACATCTAAAGCTAAATCAAAGAGATTATTATGACCTGTAATCCAGTAAAAATTAATCATTGAAAATTATATTAATTTTTTTGAGAAGTTGTATAATTTAAATTTAATTGTATGTTATATAGAAAATAAATAATAAATTGTAATTAACAAATTTTTTTTTATAATTAATAATAGGTGGTGATATTGTCACAATAATTTATAATTAATGACAATTTTATATAACAATAATGTCGTATAATTAATGATAAAAATATAATAAATAATTCATATAATTTTATCGTTATAATAACAAAAGGTATTGTTACTCTTAATAATTCCAGACATAATGACTAATGAGGTTGAACAACACAACTTTAGTCTCACCCAGTATCAGCTAGGGGTGGGCTTTTTTATTTGTAGGTTACTACCTAGTTAATGCAAAGTTTCTTGAACGAAAAAAAATGAATAATTTAATCAAAATATAGTAAAAGACATATAAAATATAATTTAAAAATGCATAATCATTTACTTTTTATTATATTAAATTTAAGATATTTTACTTCTCTCGATTGTGTTACATTATGGACTCAAAAAATTAAAAATGCACAAAGCTAAAAGTCAAAATTAAAGTGATGAGTTAAAAATAAGGAAAAAAAAAAAGTACAATGACTAATAATATTATGACAAAACATATAAAATCACAAATAATAACAATGATGTTAAATATTTTTTGCAATTTTAAAATTTATTAATTAAATAAAGCTTCATCAATCATTCAAAATGTTTAAATTTTACATTTATGGAGATAACTATATATTTGAATGCAAGACTACATAATATATTTCGAGCAAAAACCTAAAAGAGAGAATTATTTTAATAGTATTTTGTTTCTCTATAAGATATATATTAATATATCATCGCATTCGACTTAAATAACATTCAAAATTTGGAGAATAAAATGTGAAGAGTATTAAAATTCAAAAAATATTAGACACATTGTGACATTTTTGAAGCAAATAAAAGGAGAGTGTGTCTTTTTATAACTTTTTTAATCACACTTTGTGAACTGTAATTTTATTTATTTATAATAATTTAGCACACATTTAAGAGATTTTTAATTTTCTTTTTTAATTTTGTAATAATAGACAATTATTGTAGTTTTTATGAGTCTTTTGATTTTCTTTGTAATTATAAATTTCACGAACTCCTTCACTTGCATATTCCAACAAAGAAATCAAATATTTTAGGAGTCTTTTAATTTTTCCTTGTAATTCTTTCACAGAATATAATTAATACATAAAATTAATTTTTTTATGATAAATATACTTTAGAAAATAAATTATAATTTAAGACATATTTAGGATATTTTGATTTTCTCTTTTATTTTCATAATAATATTCAATTAGTATAATTTTGAATCTTAATTTTCTTTTTTATTATAAATTTATAACTCTTTCACATATAATCAAATATTCTAGCAAAAAAAAAAAAATCAAATTATCTAAGGAGCCTTTTGGTTTTCCCTTTTAATTCTTTCACTAAAAAGCAATTAATACATTTTTTTATAGAAAAAAAGCAATTAATACATATAATCAACTATATTTAGAAAATAAATATATATAATCAATTAATATGTATTTATAAAAAATAAAAAAATTAACATATATAATCAATTATATTTACAAAAAAATATAATATAAAAAATAAATTAAAATTTAACATATATTTAGGCGACTTTTTGTTTTCTCTTCTATTTCCATAATAATAGACAACTATTATAATGATCATGAATTTATTTATTTCCTCTTTTTAAATTTCTCTAGTATATAAGAGAGAATTTATAAATTTTAAATTTATTCAAATGTAATCAATTATTTTAGGTGTCTTTTGGTTTTTTCTTTTAATTTTCCCACTAAAAAATAATTAATACATATAATCAATTATTTTTATACAAAATATAATTTAGAAAATATAAATTAATTAAATTAATTTATATTTGAATTATGTATATGAGAAAATACTTTGTTACTTACAATAGACCTCCTTAATCAAAATATAATGTCAAAACCTGCCCAAGGTACCTTAGAACTTAGGAAAATCATGCTACATTGTTGGATAAAATTTTGGCATAATTTCCACTGTTTTTATATTCTAAAATAACATGCAATAAGATAAACATAACATCTATAAGTTGTACAATATTTAGATCTCACTATCTATACATATAGACTTAACAAATAATAACAAACATAGTTGTAACTACTCCCAAATTAAGTTCTTGAGCCACTAAGGAGTCATAATTATAATTTTAGCATCACTTGGTCACCAAGAAACAAAAATAGTGTCCCACAGATTTCAAAAGAACAAGAAATCATACAAGACGAGAGTAACAAACTAATCAATCTCTCCTTTAAAGGTAGAGGTATTGTCTCACATTGCTTAAACTTGATACTAATGTAAAGTTTATAAGTAATTATGAGACTTAGCTACCTTGGGGTTATTATTTTGGTATTGGAGCATTCATAATTCTTATAAACTTTCATATGATATAAGAGCTTCAGTCGATCAATGAGCCAAATACTTTGGATCTCGTCTTGCAAAAAAAAATATGAATGGGTGCAAAAAATAAAGACCCATACTTTGAGTGGGGATGCTAGAGGTATTGTCCCACATTGCTTAAACATAATACTAATGTAAGATTTATAAGTAATTATAAGACTTAGCTACCTTGAAGTTTAATATTTTAAGGAGTAGATGTTTTATGTTGCTTATACACTATATAAAATTTATAGCAATTAAATCTCTAAATTAAAAATTACTGCAATTTGAGAGATGATAATAGAAGAAAATAGGGTGAGTAAAAGTACTTAGTAGGTGGACAAATTTTTGTGAAAACTTTATTTGTTAAAATGCAATTATAGAACTAAAACAACCATATACATGAACATACTCTAAAGCTTTATTAGAGTTCTAAAGAAATGGAAATAATTACAAAAATATTTACATAATCAAATTACTCTTAGCTTTAGAAAAATAATAATTATTGAATATATCTATTTAACTTTAATAATTTAAATGTAAAATTAACACAAGTCATAATCTGAAAATATTCACAGGCTTTATTAGTAATTTGTAGAAATACAAATAATTGCAATTATATTTAAGTAAAATAAATGTGAGTAGCTTACACGTAATAAATTATAAGAAATAGGAAAACCTCACAAACTCGCACATGGAAAAAAGTTGGTCATATATGTATAGAGTTCATTACACGTGCAAATGGAAAGAGTCTTAATTACGTATGGTACGTGCATAGACAAAAACTCATTAATTAATTAATTAATTCTTATTTTACTGCTGAATTTGGGAGTTGTGCTTATTTGATGGTTTAAAAATAATATATATTAATATGCACAATAATATAAAATATTGCTGCTAAAAGCTGAATATAGATCGATTTTTATATTTTAATCAAAATCTATATTTATGGTATAAAATTGAGTAAAAACTTCTAAATTGACAATGTTGGCAAGAATTAATATATACTTGCTAAACATATAAAATATTAAATTTTTGAAGTCAAAACTATTAAACTTGTAAAACTTTAAATGAATACGATATTACAAAAATTAATAATAAATGAATACCAATAACATTTTAGTAAAATGTGTCTTCTTACAGTTCATTCATTCTTATATACACTTGTGTAAGGAACAAGAATTACACCATAACTAATTAATCTATTAAGATGTTAAATGGTACTCTATGAATGGTAAAATATGAGCTATTAATAAATAACCCAACATCCTCTTCCATACTTTGGTAGAAATTAATTACAATGTCACACTACTAACTTCGATATTCTTACGCACATAATCCCAAATCAAGAGGCATTCTGTTATATTTTTTAAACTTACAAGTAAATAGGTTAAAAAAAAACTCTTCAAAAACATCATTGGAGTAACATAATAGAACTTAATCCTTTGTCTATGAACATGGGTAAAACATCAAATTTAAAATATATAAAAACACTCAAAATTAAACTGACATTTTTCAGCTTTCTAAGAATTTAGCACAAGCCCATTAGGGGCAAAACAGTTTCAAAATACAAAGTCAAAAACTATTAAAACTCAGGGTATGAAAATGAAATTCATCAGGAAACAACATATTCTTGGTTAAATTTCTATAACTTTGTTCAAAAAACTAGATATCATAAATGGTAATCTCTAAAACTAGACATCACAACGTTTAAAACATGATATAACCCACCCAAATCCAATTTGTAAAATCATTTCAAAATAAATAAATAAAAAAACAGATAAAACAAAGTTTTCAGTTTCGATTTGTATATAACATGATTGCGTAATAGTAGTATTAGTTTATGCATAAAACTTTAAATGATAAACTGTAAAATTTCTGTCCAACCATACATCCATATATTTTCAAATGATGAGGCTCAGAGCCTAAATATTCCAGAATCATTCCCAGTTTCCATTGTAACTTTATGAAAACATTTTTTGAAAGTTTTACAACAGAGATTTTAAACATTGGAATTTTGGCCACCCAAAATTAAAACACCCAAACTTAAACTTGTAGAGTTCAATCTCATGTACTACTCTCAAAATAAAATATTGTAAAGACATGAAATCCAACATATAACTAGCAAATCAAAATCCCAAATATGCAAAAATTAAAGAGACCCAATCCTAGTCTTCACAAAGTTTATCAACATGAATCAACCAAGCTAGGAAAACCTAAATATTAAGAACGCCCAAGAATTGTCTCAGTTTGCATGTAAGAATCAACATCCAAAAATCAAAATTTAAACTAAAGAAGAGAGATATTTGTTACCTAGAAATGAAAATGGAAAAGATTAGCTTCTCTCCCTTTGCCCTTCTCTAGCTTGGTAATATGCATCACTTGCACAATGTTTTCCTTGTTCTTTCCCTAGTTATTTAAAATACTTGTTTTTAGATTAATGGTTAACTTTTCTGAACTTTGCATATTTTTGCTTGTGCATTCCTAGAAAACAATGAGCATTAGCTTTGGGATATTCTTTATCCGACATTGGTTTTATATAGTACAAATTCTTTGTATTATAAATACAACCTAACCCTTTTGTTGAAAGTTAGAAAAACACAATGTGAAGCAACTTATACTCACATCTCAACACATTACACAAATAGATGTAAACATGTTGTGCATCACATAAATTTCTCCACATTTTTGACATAAAAAGTTAAAGAAACATCCTTATATGAGGGAGATAAGGTATACACTATGTAAAAATTCTATATACCCATACAACACATGAAGAGAGGAAAAATGCATAAGTGAAAGATACACATAAAATAACACAATAGAGAAACAACATTTTTAATGATAAAAATAGTTTTGATTACAAATTTTCGTAAAAAAAAAAAATACAATAAAAAATCAAAAACAGGATTCTCCTCTGCCCTCATCATGTAAAGCATTTAATATAATATTTTAAGGAAATTTTCTTTCTTTTTATTTAGTCTTAATATTTGTAGGGTGATGATATTATCATAATACAAATTATTATTGTAATAGGAGCAAAATGAATATTTCTTATACTTTTGATGTAGTAATGTAAAAAGTAATTGTTGCAATATAATTACCATATTTGTGGATCTTTTATTGAAAACTCTAATTTGTGGGTAACTGTAGTACAATTGAATGTTGTTTGATTGAACTGCGGTAATTTAGACTTGTTCAATATTAAACATTGTCCAATTAAATACCATTTAATGTTATTAAAATGTTATTTTTGTTATTATAAATTTTAAAGGTATTATTTTTTTAGTTTCTCAATAGTATTTCAGATCAAATGAAATAAGATTGTATTCTTCTTTCTTTCTTCCATCTTTTATGTTTTTCCTTCTTTTCATATTAAATTCTAGTTGACTTGCTTAAAAATTACAGCTTAAAATATGTATGCCAACAAATTCATAACATAATATTTTAGATTTTTTGGTCCAAACAAGTATGCATTAGAACCAAATTTTTGCTATGCTTACGACTACATGTTTGGCAAAAAGGTCTTCATTATACAAACCACAAAGAACAATTTTTTGTCATAGTAGTTTTTTTTTTCTTTTCCAAAGCGGTAGAAAATATATGATAGCATTAAAAGTAAAAGAAAGACGATTGGTTGAAGGATGAGAACCAACACAAGATGAAGAAGACCCTCAACTTGGTTCGGCAAGAATAATCTCTCTTTAAAACAGTAGAGCTTTAAAGTCCAAATGCATTAATTTCGTCAAAAATAGCTTCTTTTGAAGCAAGAATAATTTTTAAAGTCACCAAATAAAATTATGTGTCTTGATACTAATTCTCTATATGTTATTTTTTTAGTTTATGCATGGTAGGCATTCTTCTAATAGCTTAAGTTTTTTAAAGATTTAATTTTTGAACAACTTATAACATGTTATTAGAGCTAGAGGACCTATGTTCGAGGCGTAGAAATCTCAATAGTTAAATTGCAAGTATTTTGCTTGCATAGTGCATACAACTAACATTTGTCGGAGAGTGATAGATGTATAAAATGATTGTTGGCTCTCCTCCTGACAGTTTAAGTTTTATGGAGAGTTAATGACTATCAACTTATAACAATGCATTATCATGTTATATTAATTGTTAACTTGAATATTTATACTTCAAGGCATATGATGATATCGGCTAGTGATCTCGCTATCTTCTTATCATTCATAATTTTGAGTGTCTCTTACATGTTTTCCATCTTTTGTACATTGTGTTAGTTATTGAGATCTCTGCAAAAAGTTTCATAAATCTTGTTAGGTGTGCGAACAAGCCTCTTATTAAAAAAATATGAATAGAAAATTTGGTATATAGTTAGAATGAACTACTACTAATAGGGTAACTTTTTGGATTGGAATCTCTGGCCCAACAAGTGGTATCAGAGCTAGGGCCCAATTTGCATTGTATAGGCGCACAAAAGGTGGATCCCCAATTTGAAAGTAGATCCGTGTAGGCGGAGCATGTGGACCAAGTCTGAACGAATGGTGGGGCCTCCTGTTGGATCGTGTTGGAAATTCATCAATGTTGTTCTAGATTCATTTGGACTCCTCGAGATTTAATTAAGTTGGCTTGGGTTCTTTGGATATTTCTTAGCATGTGTTTAAACTTGATGGAGTATGAATACTTGTTTGGTGGATGCAGCTTAATGGATGGTCCTAAAGGGCATGTTTTGAGTCTAAGGGGAGCAAATGTGTTCTTATTCTAAGGGAGATTGTTACGTGTGCGAACAAGTCCCACATTGAAAAAATATGAATAACAAATTAGGTATATAGTTGAGTTAGACTACTCCTTCTAATAGGTTAACTTTTTGGGTTGAAGTATTAGGCACAACAAATCTTATAATTGTAGTTAGCTAGCATCCCTTCACCATTTTTTCTCAACATTGTTGGTTAATAATTATATTTGGGTTACAGAGAAAAAAGACACCGCTTGTTAAATTTTCTTTATTATTTATCTTGAGAGTTTTTGTTCTTAATTATTTTATAAAATAAAAGAACAATTGTTCATAAAATGATACTGGATGACTTGTTAATTTTTTTACACCTGATGTATCTTACAAACTTCTGTAAGAATTTCCCGTAAAATGAATATATTTTTAATTATAAAAATTATTAATTATTTTTAAATCAATTTGACATATTGATATTGATTTAGGTTAATAATATGAGAGAAGAGGAAGGATAGGAGAGAGAAAAAATATATCAATGTCAGATTACATAGACTTAACTTTTTTTTTTTTTTTTTTACTATATATATCTTTTTACTATATCAAATAAATAAGTGAAGATCCTCGTAGAAAAAAATAAAACAAAGGACATATAACATTATATTGTACCTTTGAGTTGAATGGATAATTAACTTATGTCTGTTTGCCTGCTCAATTGAAAAGAACTTTTTATTTTTCAAACCATTATCAAAAAGTAGTTTTCAATAATTTTAAAAAACAATGAGCTCGTTTGGCCATTGTTTTTAAAAATTCTTTTGAAAAATAAAAATGAAGGCATATTTATCCAAGTATTTGGCCAAATTGTTCTAAAAGTATGTTTTCATAATTAAATATTTTTTCCATTTTAAATTTAATGTTACTATTTGTAGGTAAGAAAATGGGCTTAATTATTTTATTAGGCCCTAAATTTTAAATAAATTCACACACAGGTCTTTAAATGTTTACACCTTACAATTTAATCCCAAATATTTAAAATTTACATATAGGTTCCTAAAGTTTAAAATTTTACAATTTAGTCCTTAAAGTTTTAAAAATTTACACATAGGTCCTAACTTGGCTACTAAAATGCATATTTTTTTAATCAAAATGTAAGAACCTATGTATGAAGTTTTAAAGGTTTGCTAACTAAATCGTATGATTTAAAAGTTTAAGGACTGAAGTCTCAAAAGTTTGAGGACCAAATCGTATATTTTAAAAGTTTTTGAACTTATAAATAAATTTAATTAAAGTTTAGAAAATAATAGTATAATTTAATTAATTATTTTTCATTATCATAATTGTAAATATTGATAGAAATTTGCCTCTCTAATATGTGTTATCTTATGTATGTCAAATATTTTCATTATTATAAAAAAGAAAGAGAAAGACCACCATATAGACCAACCGTGGGGTGGCTTAGTGGAAACAATACTGTTGTTACATATGAGTGAGGACGCATATCCTTTTGGATGAGAGATATGTGGTTTGAATCTTGGAGGCTGCATGCCTCTTAGCGCAAACTGCAATGCATGCCTCACTTTCCAAACCTGAGCAGGGTACCCGACTCGAATAGGGCATAATTAAGGAGGTCCACTCAGGCCTCCACCGTACAGGAAAAAAAATTATATTAAGCTTAAAATAAAAAAAAAGTTGTTTTAATACTCTAACATGCAAACGTAGGGAAAGGAACGAAAAACAAAAGTTGCATAAATTACTTTCACTTCCGCCATTCAGCATAGTATATGAAGATTGTTTTTAGTGATTTTATATCTAGTTTTTAAAAACGGTAAAAATACATCTTAGCTATGTTTCAGAAAACAATAACTTTAAAATATGGCCAAATATCTTAATTTATTTTTTAAAAATAATTTTATGTTTTTAAATACATTTTTTAATGGGTTAATTACTTCTTAGTTCCTACTTACTAACCGCAATAAATTTAAAAAAAAAATAGTAAATGACATTGTTTTCTTTGGAAGTTGCACAATATATAATGTTTTAATATTTCTAAAATTAAAAATATTGTTATGACATTAGTGTTTTTTTACTCTAGAAATAGGCTACAATTTTCCTATCATACTAATATGTCATATATTATTTGACATATCATTTGCGGGATAGTGTGATTTTCATACGTTTGGTAGTAAATAATATAATTTTGACCTTTTATATAACTCTATTGAGTTGATAAGAAAAGCTTCATGTTAATTAAGGAAACGAGATCCAATATATGTTGACACTTCTTCAATTTTAATGTTTGTATCTCCCACATGTTGTCTTTGGCTTGATCCGAGCACCACGGTTCCTACCATAGGGGTCATTGGGATGGCAATTGCCACTGTTTACAGACTGAGGTCGACGAGTAGGAATACTTCTAATATTAATTTTTAGTCTTTTAATAGAAAGTAAAGATAATCAAGTCTTTCTTAGTTGGGATTGGATGGGATAGAATGATCATGATATAAATATGTTACATTTTATCACCTGTATTATAACACATGTAACTTGAATGTATCTAAACTTGAAATTAAAAAAAAAATGTTTTGCGTTAGAAATAATGAAAAAAGAAAGGCAAGAAGAAGAAACTAATTAATGTAATCTCATATCAGAGAATCGTAGTAGGTTATTTTTCATAATCCACAAACACTGCAGGGAGTTGTAGTATTGTTTTCTTAAACACGTGAGGAACAGAAATATCCCCATAACACGGCTATGTAGTTTATAAATTTTAATTTCCATGGAGACTATAAAATAGTTTGCTCTTTGACTTATACATTTTTGTCTAGCAAAAAGCGAAAATTACTTTATATGATTGGTTTATTTTTATTTTTTTGGTCAAAATATGATAGGTTTTATTAGGGAAGTAATTAATTATTTCCATTTTACTAATCTTCCACGGTAATAATAATGATGCCTCTCTCTATCACTTTATGAAATCTGCAAGGGCAAGCGGTTTCATGGTAATTGTTTGAAAGTAGATTTGGTTTGTATTTTATGTAACTTGATGGCCTTGTGCAGCACGGTAACAAATAAGAAGAAGATAAAATATTGAAAAATTTGCATAAAATTAATCTTTTTTTTAAGGAGAAATTGATAAATTTCATTCATTGAAATTGAAGATAGAAAGAGAATTAAATTACGTGATCAATTACAATAGATAAAAATAATACAGCACAAGTGCCTTTTTGGATCGTTCTAGTGATGTCACTTGTCTTCTTCTTTTTTGTGTGCAATGTCCATATATATTTTTTTGGTGAGGGAGACCAGTAGTGTTTGTTTTTTCTTAGTTCATTGATCGACTAAAACTCTAATTCTATGTAAATTTTATATAGACTATAAGCAACATAAATCATTTACTCTTAAAAGGTTAACCTTAAAAGAAATTAAGTCTCATACTACTTATAAACATCACAATAATGTAATTGTTAAAAAATATAGGACAATATTTTAATGCTCTAATATCTTCAACCAACTTCATTGATACCACAAAGTTACAGTATTTAAAACTCTAAAATTATAGACATATTTGTTACAAACATGTCCACAATGTTTATAAAATCTAACGTATTTTACTAAAAATTTTATAATTTTAGTGATGCAAATACATTATAGATATGTTTATAACTATATAAATATTATAGACATGTTTGTAACAAACTCAATAAATAGAGGGCATAAAACATAATTAAACATAAAATGGGCTGATAATTAATCTAGCCATATATACACACCATTGACAAATATACACGCTACCTATTTGACCAAAACATATACATATACGTATTGATTTATTTATTTAATGCTACTCAAACAAAGGTCGGGGATTAAATTAAGAGCCAAGTAGAGGGAGAAGTTATCTATATGGCGTACACTGCTGAATAAATGGTGGATCCCTATTTGGAGAGGATGTATATGTATGTTTTTTTTGGGGATATGTGTCCCTCTTCACTTGATCAAATATGTAAATATTTAAATTTTATAAAAATTATATTATAATTGACCTACATGTATATAGTGCCCCCTCTCAATTTAATAACATAAAAAAAAAAAAAAGAACACCAATGCATTAACTAGGCTATTAAACCTACCCCCATACTAGTAACAAATTTCTTGCCTTTCCTTGGCCCTCCATACTCTCAAAGCCCTTACAAGGTAGTGATTAGTTTCACGAGCTCTAGACCCGGCTGTGGTTAGGAAGATTGGTCACTACTAACATAAGGTTAAAAAGTTTAACAAAATCACATAAAAATTTAGAATAAAAATTAAAATTACTAATTATTATAATTTTAGAGTGACAATATCATCACAGTTTTAAATTTTGTTGCAATTTTTTTTAATAATAATTTTATTCAATAATAGTGACACTAAATTGTACCATTTTTATTCATTAAATATATTTTTTTGCTATTGCCTTTTTTTTCCTCTTAAATTCCACAAATGTTTAATTTGTTATGTAGGACACATGTAGACAATTTTTATTAGATATATTTTATATAATAGAATATTAGTTAGTTATTTAACTTTACACATGTCACTCTTATATAGGTTCTATATAGAGAATGGAATAGTAATGAAAGGTAGGCTGTGCATTTTACAAATTGTATCAGAGTTGTTGCTTTATTTTCTTGTATGGTATCAGAGCCTATACTCTAAACAATTTTGTTTTTTTCTTTTTCTGAAAATGACAGACATCACACCTAGGGTGGCAATTTCTGACACGATACGATAGCACGATGCGAACACAACAGGACACAAATTTTTTTTCGTAAGAATTGATCAATAATTTTTTTATGTTCTTAAAGGTTTTGTTATTTCTTACTATTATAAATAAGTAACACACAAAAAATTCAAGTAAATTTTTTAATGTGTCAACCAACATGAAAATACGACACGAATAACACGAACAAACACGACGTGAACACGAGCAAACACGACACGAACATGACACGATTGACACCCCTAATCACACCTGTAAGGTTTATTTTGTATTGGCAATTTTCGTGGACAAAATGTTTGATTGTAATCTAGAGTAAGAGTTCACCGTTTAATCAGACGATACATGATGATGGAGTCACCAAGCTTGCAATGCCAATATGACAGGTAAAATATTCTATCATGCATACATCTTCACACATTTGTGCACTACACTTAGTATGGATCGTAACGAAAAATAAATTGTGCACATGTTGGTCGATCGATCGAGTGTATAGTTCGATCGATCGAGTGTATAGTTCGATCGATCGAGTGTGGAACGACATCGATCTAGGTGCTCTCGGGTTGAGCTAGATCGATCGATCAATCTGGTCGATCGATCGAGCATTGGATCGATCGATTGAGCCAGTCGTTAGATCGATCGAGACTGCTTTTCACTTCTACTAGAACTCCTTTTTAATTTGACCCATATGTTACTTTTACCAATTTGACTCATTTAATATTGAATGCAAAATCCTTATATGAATAGAATTGTTGTGAAAGTTGGAATCATTGTATAAGTAGAATTCTTGTGAAAGCAAAATTCTTATATGAGTAGACTTGTTGTGAGAGTGAAATCCTTGTATGAATAGAATTCTTGTGAGAACTAAATCCTGATTTGAGTAGAGTTTCAGTCCATTGCAAATCCTCTTTCAAGTTAAATTGGACTCTATATAAGTGATGCTTGCTTGTGCATAATTACCAACACACATTGAACTAATTTTTTCTACATGAGAATTGTGCTTTTAACTTCTTCTCTTCATCTATCATTCTTAGGCGTTTTCATCTTTTAATTGTTCAAACATATTTTCTGGTTATGTTTGAATGATTCATATGCCTATTTGATTTTCATGATATTGAGCTTTATATGATTGTTCTAGATTTTGCTAGCTGATTTAGATTTTACATCGTATGCTGTTGAATCTGCTAGTTAGGATTGTTCATTGTTTAAATCCGCTCTAGGACACACTTTGCACTTGTGTTATTGTGCTAATGTTTCAGGTGAGGTGTTCGGTATTTCGTGTGACTCAAAATTACCGAAGGTGACGGGTTCGATTGATCTTGTGTGACTCAAGTAGATCGGAACGTTGGTTTGGATCCAGACATCTAGCTATTGGAGGCTATGAAAGGAGCGACGGCTCGTAAGTAAATTACAGAAAGGGGGATCTATCTGCGACGGGTAGTTCTGGACTCTATGGTTGTAATTGAATATTGATTTTCATAGTGGATAGTTAGGTGGTCCGGTGGACCGGTGGTTTTCCTCTTAGGTCATTGTTGTGGCCTAGGTTGTTTCCACCTAAAAATATCGTGTGTTGTTTTTTATTCCACATTTATATTTACACGCGATTGCATGTCTGGCCATTGTGATTAGATTACACATTTAATATTTGTTAAAAATTGAAAATAACCTATTCACCCCCCTCTAGGCTTATTTGATCCGTGATTTAAAACTTTCAATTGGTATCAGAGCGGGTCACTAGATATACTTAGTGTTGCCTAGGACCTTATTATGGATCATTTGAGAGAGGGTTCTTCTACAACCCGTCCACCTTAGTTTGATGGGTCTAACTACCCATATTGGAAAGCTCGTATGAGAGCCTTTTTACGTTCCTTAGATGAAAGTGTATGGAATTCTGTGCTTTATGGTTGGGAACCACCAAGGATAATGTAGTCACACTTAAACCTAGGATTGATTGGACTCCTCAAGATAAAATTGTAGTGGTTGGAATCAAAAGGGCATCAATGCTATCTTTAGTGCTGTATCGCCGGATGAATTCCGACGTATTTCTGATATTGAAACTGCTAAGGCTGCTTGGGACACTTTAGAGGTTGCCCATGAGGGCACGTCCCAAGTTAAACGAACAAAACTTCGCATGCTAGATACTAAGTTTGAAAATCTTAGAATGGAGGAGGATGAAACGTTTTCTGAGTTTTATGCTAATTTATGTGATATTGCTAACTCTTCTTCAAATCTTGGAGATAAAATTGATGAACGCAGGTTAGTTCGAAAAGTCTTATGCTCACTACCAGAACGCTTTCAAGCAAAGGTTACAGCAATAGAGGAAAGCAAAGACATTGACACCATCAAGATTGAAGAACTCGTTGGTTCAATTCAAACATTTGAGATGAATCTTCGAACACCCAAAAGGACCATTGGTATTGCTCTTAAAACTACCAATGATGTTGATGGTGATAGTGATGATGATATAGAAGATGAAGATCTACTCACTCTAGCTAGAAAACTCAAGAAAATGTTCAACAGAAAGGATCTACAGATTAAAGAAAAATCAAGAGATCGTAAGGGAAGAGAATTCGTGCCAATGAGTTCAGAAGGTAAGAAAACTAAACCCAATGGACCTAAATGTTTTGAATGCAATGGTTTTGGTCATTTTACAGCTGAGTATGCCAACAAGAAGAAGAAGACAAGAAAAGCTTTCAATGCTTTCAATGCTACCCTTAGTGACACAGAAAGTGATGAAGATCAAGCTAGTGGTTCAGAAAATGTTAACTCTAACTACGTAGCTTTTACAGCAACTGTTGGTGGATACTCCAGTGAGTCAGACCTTGACTCAGATGATGAGGGATGTAAATCTATTCTTGCTAAATTTAATGCAAACAGTTTTGAAGAATTATTTATTGATTTAATTAAATGCAAGAAAGAAAAAGATAAACTACTCATAATTGTAACAAAACTGAATGAACGAATCAACTCTCAAGATCTTAATTTGTCAGTCTTAGAGAAAGAAAAAATTGAATTGTCTGAACATATTGACAAGTTGAGTTTGAGTCTTGCAGGTATTAAACAGGAAAATTCAAAGCTTGTGCAGGAATTGGAGCAATTAAATGAAACAGTGAAGAGATTAACAATTGGAGCTGAACGACTAGACAAGATGTTGAGCATTGGTAAGCCTTTCGGTGATACACGTGGACTTGGATTCTTAGATGAAAGCTGTACACCTTCTACTTCAAAAACTACATTTGTAAGGTCTTCTAACTCTACTTCTACTGCTACTAATTTTGCACAAACACCCACTACAGCTGTAGTAACTAAAACTGTTAAGTTTGTGCCTGTTTGTCATCATTGTGGTAGAAAAGGCCATATTCGACCTAAGTGTAGATTTTTGATGAATGCTCTTCGATTTAATGATAATCTTCATGCTTATAGGTATAGAACTCATAATTATCATCCTACCATGCATATGTTGAATTTGAATAAGAAAAATGAGTCTAAAAGTATGCTTTCAAAACCTAATGCAATTCAGTCTCAACCCAAAAACATAGAGAAATCAAAATTCATGAAAATTTGGGTTAGGAAAGATTGCATGTTTCCTATCAATTGATCACTATTGCTAGACCACCTAGGTACTTTTGTTTGAGTGCTTAAATGACCCTAGGTGAGTATTTTCATATGTTTACTGTGTTTTTGTTGTTATATTTTTGTCATTAATTTTTTTTAAAAAAAAAAAAAGGTGTCTACAAGGTATTAGATTCAAATAATGCTTATATTTATACAACTTTACCTTTTGTGGCTTATTTTGATTCTCATTGTATATTCTATGCTACAATTCAAAATTCTGCACATATTTACATTGTTCCCATGTGATGACACTATTGACTGAACTTATTCACACACCCACTGAACACTCATGTATGTCATTGGTGAAATTTATGATTAATTTTGAAAGACTCTAAGACTTGAGCTAATCTTGACTGCGAAATTGTATTGAGTTCTATTTCTTATTTTTTAAAATATTTCATCTTAGGGAGATAACTAGTATTGAGAGGGCTACCTACTATGATGTGTGAAGCTACCGTAGTGAGCGGAGAGGGCTACCTCATAACTAGTGTGAAAGTCATCATATTAGATTTATGGCTCGTACATGTTTAAAAAAATGGTAAATAAAATAAAAATTTAGTTGAGAAATTTTATTTGGCATGTACAAAAAGAAAGAGCAAAAAATTTCTTTTGATAGACATATTTCATTATGTAAGAATGAAGACTCAATTATGATTTAGCATGATAGATGAAATTATTTTCTTTTGAGTCTCTTAAAATTGGTCATAAATGAATTTATTGAAATACAAGTGGAGTTCACACTGTATACTACTTTAAGTGAATGTCAATATGCCATTATATGTGTTAGTGTGCTTGTGTGACCTATTTATTTTGCTAATACAATGAATGATCAAAATTTAAGCAAAAATAATTTTTCAATTGGTTGTATGCTTATTAGTCTTAAATGAGTTTATTGCTTTGTTGGTCAAAAATAAAAAAAAATAAAAAAATAAAAAAATCTTTTTTTTTAAATTTATTTTTTCGTCTAGAGAGTCATAGAACTTAGGGGGAGTCATTGCATACATATTTCATTATTCTTCTTTTGACTTATGCAATTCCTCCTACATGCTTTGCACATATACATGTGTGATCTCATTTGCATTTTTAGCCCACTTCAATAATTGTTTTATGAGTTGTCAATTTCGTATGACAAAAAGGGGGAGAAATATTCATGTTGCTATGGAGATTGGATTTAGGGGGAGATGTTGCATTTATTAGTTGTGGGGGAGAAAGATTCATGTTGCACATACACTACATTTCATTCGCATCTTTATGTACACTGAACTAATAAACAATGAGGCTTTCAAGCCAAATTTGTATGCTATTTGTTTGTCTAACTTCAGTGGACCGAGCGTATCAAGTATCAAGCGAAGATGGTCCATCAGATCATAGACAGTCCACTATGTAATTGATGTAATGATATTATAACTATGAGCGTTATGTAGTGAGAGAGTGGTTTTGTCACACGAAAATGCCAAAGGGGGAGATTGTAAGGTTTATTTTGTATTGACAATTTTCGTGGACAAAATGTTTGATTGTAATCTAGAGTAAGAGTTCACCGTTTAATCAGACGATACATGATGATGGAGTCACCAAGCTTGCAATGCCAATATGACAGGTAAAATATTCTATCATGCATACATCTTCACACATTTGTGCACTACACTTAGTATGGATCGTAACGAAAAATAAATTGTGCACATGTTGGTTGATCGATCGAGTGTATAGTTTGATCGATCGAGTGTGGAACGACATCGATCTAGGTGCTCTCGGGTTGAGCTAGATCGATCTATCAATCTGGTCGATCGATCGAGCATTGGATCGATCGATTGAGCCAGTCGTTAGATCGATCGAGACAGTTTTTCACTTCTACTAGAACTCCTTTTTAATTTGACCCATATGTTACTTTTACCAATTTGACTCATTTAATATTGAATGCAAAATCCTTATATGAATAGAATTGTTGTGAAAGTTGGAATCATTGTATGAGTAGAATTCTTGTGAAAGCAAAATTCTTATATGAGTAGAATTGTTGTGAGAGTGAAATCCTTGTATGAATAGAATTCTTGTGAGAACTAAATCCTGATTTGAGTAGAGTTTCAGTCCATTGCAAATCCTCTTTCAAGTTAAATTGGACTCTATATAAGTGATGCTTGCTTGTGCATAATTACCAACACACATTGAACTAATTTTTTCTACATGAGAATTGTGCTTTTAATTTCTTCTCTTCATCTATCATTCTTAGGCGTTTTCATCTTTTAATTGTTCAAACATATTTTCTGGTTATGTTTGAATGATTCATATGCCTATTTGATTTTCATGATATTGAGCTTTATATGATTGTTCTAGATTTTGCTAGCTGATTTAGATTTTACATCGTATGCTGTTGAATCTGCTAGTTAGGATTGTTCATTGTTTAAATCCGCTCTAGGACACACTTTGCACTTGTGTTATTGTGCTAACGTTTCAGGTGAGGTGTTCGGTATTTCGTGTGACTCGAAATTACCGAAGGTGACGGGTTCGATTGATCTTGTGTGACTCAAGTAGATCGGAACGTTGGTCTGGATCCAGACATCTAGCTATTGGAGGCTGTGAAAGGAGCGACGGCTCGTAAGTAAATTACAGAAAGGGGGATCTATCTGCGACGGGTAGTTCTGGACTCTATGGTTGTAATTGAACATTGATTTTCATAGTGGATAGTTAGGTGGTCCGGTGGACCGGTGGTTTTCCTCTTAGGTCATTGTTGTGGCCTAGGTTGTTTCCACCTAAAAATATCGTGTGTTGTTTTTTATTCCGCATTTATCTTTAGACGCGATTGCATGTCTGGCCGTTGTGATTAGATTACACATTTAATATTTGTTAAAAATTGAAAATAACCTATTCACCCCCCTCTAGGCTTATTTGATCCGTGATTTAAAACTTTCAACACCCATTAGCAGACAGACTTTCCATGACGCTGAAAATTAGAATGGCGAGGGTAGTGGCAACCGACCATCATCTGCTCCTCCTTGGTATAATATGTCTTTACCTGATCTAGCTTAGGTGACCACACCACCTATCAATCTTGCTTTTTCTCTTAAGCTTGATAGAACTAATTACCTTCTTTGGAGAGAACAAATTGTCACGCCCCAAATTTTGAGTATGTGAATTTTAAGAAAATATATAAAATTTGAAAGAAAATTATTAATTTTAGAATCATTAATTATGAAATATCAATTTAAAATGAAACAAATCAATTAAATATAATTTGGGTACCCTTGAAATAAAAACACAATAAGACCTTCAAAAACTTATAATCCAAATAATTACAAATATTTGATTTTATAACAAATCATATTGAATCTCACCCTGTCTACTCAATATACAGAATAACTAATAAAAGTGATAAGGGTAAAGGAAAAACATTTTAATTGAACTCCTTAGAAGTACGCACCTCACGTTCAAGTCACAACAATTACGAATAACCAGTATCTAATCTGAAAAGAGAAAGGGAAATTGGGGTGAGCTACAACTAGCTCAGTCGGAGTATACTCCATGCACAATACTCAATGAAATCAATGATGATTGCTACATTTAAAATATTTGATGCATGTCTTGTAATAGATCATCAATATATCAGTAGTGGGAAGATTTCATTTTTTAAACTCGAGCATACCTGTACTTCATCACTTTCGAAACCGGGTGGAGTGTACATACAATTATAACGAAATATATGCAATGTCCAATATAAAATACACATGTATACTATGTCAAATTCATATGTATTGGTCAACTTTGAAATACATGGGAGCGTGCGCTATCAACCTCCGAGACGCACGTGGGTCCACCTCCGGCCCCATGTATGGTCATACTCTGAAATACAAATGGCACATGTATCGGTCAACTTCAACATACATGAGTCCTCGCCTTAAGGGTCCTCGTCATATGGGCGGTCTAACTTTGAGACCAATAGACAAAAACAAATACCAAGACCCAAAACGACAACTCCAAAACACAATGGGGGGTCCAACTCTGAGGCCCATATGCGGTCTAATACCAAGACCCATGTATGGACAACTCCGAGATACATGTGAAATGTAATGCATACCTGTAGTCCATCGAAAAATAGTTTGCTACATCCAGTAGTCCCAGGGTACCATAACTCTACAAGACATCTATACAGATAATATTTCCCACAAAAATAATTTCATGATGCATGCATAAAAACTTAGATCCCATGTAAAATATTTTAATACCCATATTTCATAATCTCATATATACATATAAAATGTTTCCAAACGGGTATCTTAATTATAACATCATTATCAACACTTTTATAAAAATATTTATAAACATAGCATAAATTTCAGTCATTCAAATATCTATGATGATGCATGAAGAAAAAACCTTAAGGACTTTCATAGGTACACTTATCCTATACGGTCCTAATTGAGATAACACCTCAAATCCTCGTTAGTAAAACTATGGCTCTAGGTACTTTATCAACTCATCCTTTCAACGCTTCTTCTGCAAGGACTTATATCTGTAATTACATTTTGAAGAATGCCAATTGTCTTAACATTAAGATCATTCAATAAAACTTCATTTAGATGAATGTGACCAACAGTTCTAACTCAATTCATTATTAACATTAAACATAACAAGTTCTAAATTGATCTTTCTCCCATTAGTACAGCTGGAAAATAGAAGACCACTAGACTAATATGAGATCGATACTATTCAAGTAACACTCTTGAAACAACATGCCCACAAGGGTCTTATGGTTCAAAATTCATATCAGCATACCACAAAATGCTCAAAAGTTAACCAAGTAAAAACATTAACAAATAAAGAAATACCAAATTCCAATATAAGTGAACGTTTTAGTATGTCTAAGTTAAATAGACGAATAACTTTAAGAACTAAGAACTCTTTAACTTGTTGAATAATAGAAACTAAATCTTAGCGTAAAATATTTTCCTTAATAAGTAAAAGTATCATCAAAATAATATATATGGTAAAAGTATTATATGTAAACCTTTCTATGGGACTCCTAATCTATAGAAGTACATAAGAAATTTAGGGTCGACCTCTTCAAGGCTATTCAAAGTGGGTTTATTTTTAGGATCCAAGTAATAACAAATATCTTGAAAATCAAAAAGTGGGTATTGGTCATCTGACTAATTTGGGTACTTTCATCTTCAAGAATTTTTCTAAACCATTAAATATAAACTCAAGCATTTAATTAGGTTCCTTTTTAAGTGAAGAAATAAAACCACCGTCCAAATAACAACAATAATAAACAAAACGTGCAACAACAATTAGAACCACCAAAACTGAGTTCCAACATTTCACCAGAGCAAAAATCAAACTTTTTCAACAATGATAAAGGTAAATTTTTACCACCAATATTATAGGGTTTGAACACTTAGGGAAAAAGAGATTTATGCTAACCATCTTTATTGAAATTAGCGAATAATTGGGATGTTTCATCCATCGGCAATTTGGTGCAACGAAATGGACAAGGACAGCGGTGGAGTGAGGACTCGACTATGGTGGACTCGCGCTGGTGGAAATAGGAGTCGACGATGGCTGAAGCATCGAACAATTTGTGTGCTAGGTCATCGGAATGCTAAGGTGCTGAAATCCCGCACGGTGGGGAAAGAACAATGACGGTGAGTACGGAGTCGATGAAAGTGACGTTGGTAGCCCGCAACGTCTCGCTCTCTTTTGCGATGGCAAGGACCAGCTCTGATTCTTCTCATGCGAAGGGGAAGAAAGGAAAAGGGGTAAATAGGATTTGGGTGGTAAATGACCAAAATACCCTTACCCTTACATACTAAGCTTTTTGATAACCAGGGGTATTCTAGTAATTTTCATTCAATTTTTCTAAAATTTTTAAAAAGGTTTATAAAATTGAGATTATTTTTTAACCATTATAAAATATTTACAAAATAATTTTGATATTATAATATATATATTTTTTTGGCTACATAAAAAAAATACAATTTCAAACTTTAACAAGTTTAAATAAAACTAAATGTAATACATAAATTTAAATTATTTTCTTAAAAATAATAATTGAGATTAGGGTCTCACACAAATGGAGAGTATTTTTATTGCTTATGGACTCGAAGATTACCTATTTGGTATCAAACCAGCTCCTATTCAATATCTTCTGCATAATGTTGGTGCTACTCAGATCCAGGTAGTGAATCCAGCTTATGCCAAATGGAATAGGATGAACAACCTTCTTAAAAGTTGGTTGTATGGATCTGTCACAACTTCTTTGAGGTCAAGAGTTTTTGGTAAGCCAAATGCTGCTAAAATATGGAGAGCACTTGAAGCTTATTTCAATTCTAGTTCTAGATCTTGAATAGTGGAGCTTAGAGCTCAGTTTCAAAATCTAAGACAAAATGATAGAAGTGTTGATGACTATATGTTAGAAGCTAAGGAAGTAGCAGATCATTTGTGTGCTATTTGTGAAAAAGTAGCTGCGAAAGATCTAATCTATTAGATCCTGCATGGTCTTAATGGTAGCTATAGTGATTTTGTCACTAGAATGTTGTTACGAACAGAACCAGGGTGATTAGAGGAGATACATAGCTTATTGCTGGCCAGGGAACAAAGGCACATTTAGCAAGGGATAGAGGCAAATCTATTACAAGCTCATTCTGCATAGTTTGGAAAGCTTCACATCAAAGGTGGAGGTCAAGGAAATCCAGCAAGTAGTTAATCTTCCCCTACTTGGAATCTACCTAAATTTCTCCAAGGATTATCTAGTGCAAGCACTAGTAACTCAATTGGAAAGAAAAGTAAAGGCAAGAGTTCTTTCTACAAATCAAAGAAACTTGCAGATAGACCACAATGTCAAATATGTCAGAATGAGGGTCATACAGCAGTCACTTGTTATCATCTCAAATATTTGCTAATGAAATCTCATGGGGGTTTTGCTATGGTTGCTGAATGTGATGATGCTGACTCACATGATAATGAAGAGTGGGTGCTAGATAGTGGAACAACTCATTATTTGACATCAATTGCTGCAGGTGTGACTGTAGGTAATGGTAGCAAATTATCTATTCAACAGCTAGGACATAGTGACAAAGTTCTTATCATAGATTTAAATTGAAAGCACTCTTACATACTCCACAAGTGTTTGCAAATTTATTATCTGTAAACAAACTGTGTGTCGACAATGCTGTATATGTTGAGTTTCATCCATATTCTTTTTGTGTTAAGGAACTGGGCACTCAGAATGTACTCTTCCAAGGCAAAGCTGAAAAAGGATTATATAAGATCAAGGGGTTTCGATCAACATCCACATCATCTTCCAAAGCTACTACTTCTATAAGTTGTGTTTTTGTTTCTACTACTTCTAGTTCTATTTTAAACAAGTGTATTTGGCACAATAGATTTAGACATCCCTTAGATATTATATTACAACAAATCCATCAGCAAAGTGGTCTGAGTGTTTCAGATCAATCTGATGATTCTTTTAAATGTAATACCTATCCTTTGGGAAAGTCTCATGGACTGTCTTACACACATAGTCATACACATTCTCCTAAACTTTTTGATCTTGTTTATGTTGATTTATGGACATCTCCTATTATTGCTTCTACTAGTGCTAAGTATTTCTTGCTTATTGTGGATGACTACTCACGTTACATGTGGATTTATTTTCTCTCATATAAGAGTCAAGCTAAAATAGCTTTAAACATGTTTAAAGCAATGGTAGAACGGTAATTTGAAGTAAAACTTACGCAGATACAATTCGATGAGGGAGGAGAGTTTCAACTTTTGTCCAAAGAATGGGAAGTTACTGGTATACTTCATAGAGTTACCTGTCCTCACTCCTCAGCATATAATGGTGTTGTTGAAAGTAGGTTAAGAAGAATTGTTGAAACAAGTATGACTCTCATGCTGACATCTGGTCTACCTGTCAAATTCTAGACCTATGCCTGTAAAGCATTTGTTTACTTGCAAAATAGATTACCCACTAAGGTTTTGAATGGTGTTTCACCATATGAGTTACTCTATCAAAAGACACTAGACTATGGATTCCTAAGGGTCTTTGGGTGTTTGTGTTATCCTTGCCTACGAGCTTACAATAAGCATAAGTTGTAGGCTAGATTACTTCCTTGTGTTTTCTTAGGGTATGCTCCAAATAATAAGGGATATTTTTGTTTACAAAGAGAAACAGGTAGATTGTATATCAGCAGAGATGTTGTCTTCCATGAACATCAATATCCATATCTTGTCATTCCTACTACTCTTGAACCTTCTTCTTCTACCACAGAAATTGTTGAACTTTTTCAACATCATTCTTTGCCTGCTTTAATTGAACTTGTTTCAGGATTTGATCATTTATTAAATCCTAATCACTCTGATGTTCCAGCATCATCTATTCCATTCAGCATACCTTTCACTTTTGCAGATTCTTTACCTCATCTAGTTACCACACCTCAATTAGATTCTTCAAATCCTTCTTCTCCAGTGGATTCTGTTCCTAGTTCTATTTCTTCTTTTCCAGAATTAGTAACTCAATCCCATCATTCACCTCCTGCAATTCCCTTATTTGTTGATTTACCTATTCATACAGTTCATAGACCATCCAACTCAGACAATATTCACCATATGGTTACTAGGTCCAAAGCTGGTATACACAAGCCCAAAGTACTCACTATCACTTCCACAATTTTATCTGAACCCCACACCTATGAACAAGCTTGTAAAGAACTTGAATGGAGAAATACCATGCAACATGAATTTGATGCACTTATGCATAATGATACTTGGCAACTTGTTCCTCTTACTGATACTATGAAAGTCATTGGTAATAAATGGGTTTATAAAGTGAAATTGAAACCAGGTGGAATTCTTGATAAGTACAAGTCAAGGATGGTTGCCAAAGGATATGATCAAGTGGAAGGTGTTGACTATTTTGAAACATTTTCCCCTGTGGTTAGACATAGCACAGTGAGGATTGTCTTGACTTTGGGTATCTCTAAGAACTAGGATATTAAGCAATTGGATGTCAACAATGCATTTTTAAATGGAGATCTTTAAAAGGATGTGTTCATGATACAACCTAAAAGATTTGAAGTTGATTCTGCAGTGCCTATAGTGTGCAAACTTAAGAAGGCCATTTATGGTTTGAAACAGGCTCCTCGAGCCTGGTATGACAAACTGAGAACTTGCTTAGTACATCTTGGATTTGTCCGATCCAAGGGAGATGCCTCTATGTTTGTGAATCAGGTTCATGATGACATTACTGTTATTCTCATCTATGTCGATGACATAATTATCTTTGGTAACAATGCTGAGAAAATTCAATATTTTACAGCTCATTTGAATTCCAATTTTGCATTGAAGGAATTAGGTGATTTGTCTTATTTTCTAGGCATTGAGGTGTCACGAGTGCATGACAAAATGCATTTAAGTCAACAAAAGTATATTGATGATCTCCTTAGTCGAACTAAGCTTTGACAATCAAAACCAGTTAATACTTGTGTCAATACAGGAAAGGCCTATAGCAAGTTTGATGGAGTTCTTCTTCAGGATCCCTCCCAATTTAGAAGTGTAGTGGGTGCACTACAATATTGCACGATTACTAGACCTGATATTGCCTTTATAGTGAACAAAATGTGCCAATTTCTTCATTGTTCAACCGATGTTCTCTAGAATGGAGTAAAGAGAATTCTCAAATATCTTAAGGGAACATCAAATCATGGACTCTTGCTGCAGAAATCAGATTATTTGGAATTGACATGTTTTATTGCTGTTGATTAGGCCAGCTCTCCAGATGATCGTCGAAGTACCATTGCATATTGTGTCTATTTTGGAGACAGTTTAGTCTCATGAAAATCCAGCAAACAAAAGGTAGTTGCTCGTTCAACTGCTGAATTAGAATTTAGGGCTCTTGCTTTGGCAACAACTGAACTAATTTGGATGAAAACATTACTAGCTGAACTTCGTATTGCAGTGGAGGTCCCAATTATTTTCTGTCATAATATTAGTACCCAGTTACTTGCTAAAAATCCCATTTTTCATGCTAGAACAAAGCATGTGGAAATAAATTTTCATTTTGTGAGACAATTGGTGATGACTAAGCAACTTGAAGTGAATTATGTTCTTTCTGAAGATCAATTAGCTGATATGCTCACCAAAGCAATATCAGCAAGTTGGTTTGTTGTTCTAAGGTGCAAACTCATGGTTCTTTCTAAGCATGAGTTTGAGGGAGACTTAGATATATTTTAAGTAATAGAATATTAGTTAGTTATTTAACTTTACACATGTCACTCTTATATAGGTTCTATATGTCTATATATAGAATGGAATAGTAATGAAAGGTATGCTGTGCAGTTTACAGATTGTATCAGAGTTTGTTGCTTTATTTTCTTGTAACTTTGACCAAAAAGTATTCAAAATGGTTAAAACTAATACTTGAATTGGGTACTTAAATGGAATTTTTTAATAATATGGGACATAAAGAGTCTCAATGGAATTTTTTAAATATATGGGACATAAAAGAGTATCAGTGCATTAACTATGATACCTCTTAGTTACCAATCTCCTAGCAACTGGTAAAAAAATACTCTTAAGTGACCTTTGCTTTGAGTAAAATTATTTGTTGTCAAACAATGTCTTCATTTCGTCAACCGTGCACCTGTTTATTGCTTACAAAGTTTTTGGACATGGCCAATGCAACACATGTGTAAGAAGTTCTTGAAAAATTAATTATCTAAAAAATTTAAGTTATTAAAAGAAGTTAATAATTATTTTATACATCTATCAATCTCTTATAAGTGTTAGCTTTATTTACTATGTAGGCCAACACTTGCAATTCAACAATTCGGGATATTGGATTTTGAACACAAGACCTTCAACTTTGATACAATGTTAGAAGTTATTGATCACCAATTCTCCTAAAAATGAAGTTATTAGAAGGAGAGATAATATTATTTTCATACATCTATTATTCCCTCGTAAATATCTATGCAGCAAATCAAACTTTAAATATTATGTTTGCACGCGCTTTATTTGATGTTACTATGCAGCAATGTTAAATGTTTTTTTTTTTTTTCTTTCCCACTGATGATATTATATATCGGCTCTGAATTAATATTCATGTATTGAGTGGCTCCTGTTTTAGATGAATAAGATGATTGTCTTATAAGTTATATCCCATCCTGATAAAGAGCCCCAATTTTATGTGAATTTGTGATATATATATATATATATTATTAAAAAATTAATTTTAAAAATATTATTTAACATAGTATTAACTTTTTTCCCTCCTAAATAATAAAAAAGAAAAAATTACATTACATATAGATTGACAATCACATATTTTTATATAAAGCTAAACCTTAAATCCTAAAATTTAAACTTTAAATTAAAAAAATTCATAATTATTACTCTATGGGCAACTTCCCAACATATATATATATATATATATATATTAATTTTTAAAATATTATTTATAATTTAATATTATTTTACGTATTATTAACTTTTTTTTCCTCCCAGATAATAAAAAAGAAAAATTTATTGACTCTTCTAATTCCTTAATAATCTACATTTTTTTAATCAAATTTTTTAAAACAAGAATCAATAAATATCTAAAAACTTCCTGAAAAAACCAAATGGCATTTTAAGTTATTCAACAACTCTTTCAAATTTTTTAATTTTTAGTCTTTTCTTATTCACACTGCTCTCAACTTCTTCATGCTTTTCACTCTTAACAAGACAACAACTCATTAATTATTTTATCTTTCCATCTTTTCATAATTTTCATTAATAACACAATAAGCCAATACGTGGCTACATGCCAAAATACATGAGTTTGATGCACCCTAATAATTAACTCGATAATTTTTACTAAATCATATTATTAATTTATAATTATTTTTTGATTTAAAATTGATGAATTAGATTTTTACTTTCTCTTTTTTTTTTTTTTTCCTTTATACATGTGTATTTATTTAAATAACATTACACAATTTATATATACTACATAAAGATTGAGTTCTTAACCTTTGACTTGTGTGCCTCACAAAACAGAGTTGTTACTACTTTGCATAACAATGCAGAAATATGCTAAAGATTTAAACTTAAGGTTAGCTGATAATTATTTAAGTTCGGCAATGTAAAAAAAATATATTAAATGATTAGCTATTTTATTAATTGAAAAAAATTTTCTTTCAAAATTATATCGCAAAAGTTTAGCAATTGATTTTTCTTTTCAAGAGGAAAAAAAAAAATTATAAGGAAAACTTTATTAGAATTGAAGACAAAAGATTGAAGCATGAAGAGAGATGCAATATAAATGACTTTAAGATGATCAAAGTGTTCTAATATATTCCCAATTTGAATGTTTAACTAATGATAATAAAATTAAATAAATATTTATTCTTTGTTTAGTATATTATATATATTATATATGTTTACATAAATTATTAAAGATAAAAATAAAAAAATTATTTAAAATGATTATATTTATTTTATAAAAAGTATTTGAGGGCCCTAATTTTATATTTCATCTTAGGCTAGAAAAGTTCTTGAGCTGTCCTGTATTGTATTGATCCAAATGAATGCGAATTTAGAATTGTAAATTTAAAGAGTTAAAAATCAAAAAAAGTGGGGACCAATTTTTCCTTTATTATTCTCTCCTCTCCATGTTTATGATGTGCTATTGATTTGGATTATTGATTCAGGACCAATGAATAATAGATTCTCATGTTGAATGTCAGATTATAATTACATAATTGTGGAATATTGTGACTTCATCAAAGAACATATTAGATTATTGGTCTTGAACATTGATTTGGGACCAATAAATAAATGCATATTTTTATTTTTAACCTCTTCATTATTTTTTAATGCATGTTAATAAATCATTTCTTAAGCTAAACTATATTATTTGTTCCTAAACTTTAATTAAATTCACTTTTAGATCCTAAACATTTCAAAAGTACAATTTAGTCCCAAAATTTTTTAAATTTCACACATAGGTCCTTAAACTTTTAAATTATACGATTTAGTTCCTAAACTTTTAAAATTTTACATACAGGCCCTAAAAGTTGGAATAACAAACATTATTAGCAAGCTATGCGTGAATTTTTAAAAATTTAGGTACTAAATTGTAGAATTTATAAGTTTATAGGCTTAAACTTGTAGAGCTCAATCTCATGAACTACTCTCAAAATAAATAATTGTAAAGACATGAAATCCAACATATAACTAGCAAATCAATATCCTAAACATGCAAAAATTAAAGAGACCCAATCCTAGCCTTCATAGAGTTTATCAACATGAATCAACCAAGCTAGGAAAACCTAAATGTTAAGAACGCCCAAGAATTGTCTCAGTTTGCATGTAAGAATCAACACCCAAAAATCAAAATTTAAAGTAAAGAAGAGAGATATTTGTTACCTAGAGATGAAAATGGAAAAGATTAGCTTCCCTCCCTTTGCCCTTCTCTAGCTTGGTAATATGCATCACTTGCAGAATTTTATTAGCGTTCTTTCCTATTTTTATTTTCTTTTTATGATATTGTGTTCATTCCCTAGTTACTTAAAATACTTGTTTTTAGATTAATAGTTAACTTTTCTCAACTTGGCATATTTTTGCTTGTGCATTCCTAGAAAACAACGAGCATTAGGTTTGGGATATTCTTTATCCGAAATTTGCTTTATGTAGTACAAGTTCTTTGTATTATAAATACAACCTAACCCTTTTGTTGAAAGAGAGAAAAAAATGACGTGAACAACATATACTCACATCCCAACACATTATAAAAATAGATGTAAACATGTTGTACAACACATAAACTTCTTATCATTTTTTATATAAAAAGTTGAAGGAACATCTCTATATAAGAGAGAGAATGCATACACTATATATGTAAAAATTATATATACTCGTACAACACATTAAGAGCGGAAAAATGCATAAATAAAGATACAAATAAAAGAACCAACAAAGAAACAACCTTTTTATTAATAAAAATAGTTTTGGTTACAAATTTTCGTAAAGAAAAAATATAATAAAAAATCATAAATACTCTGGATTCTCCTATGCCTCATTATGTAAAGCGTTTAATATAATATTTTAAGAAAATTTTCTATCTTTTTATTTAGTCTTAATATTTGTGGGGATCATTCTAAGGACCCGCCCCAGCTCAATACTAGAGCATGTGACGTGTGCTACGAAAACATAATAACTAACATTCTAAATGGACCTTGGCTTAACATGAAAATTTTGTGTAATAAATTTGTAAAAATTTGGGCAAAGTTTCCCCTAATTATTGAACTATCTTTCCTGCAATAAATGGCCACAGTTTTAAAATATAAAATTTCACAATCCAGATAAACCTAATTTAAGTTTTACATAACCAGAAAGTGACTCATGGTCAAGTATAACTAAACACTGTCAGATACATACTATACACCACATAATACTTTTGTTCACTCGTCTAAGACATAAGTACCCAAAATATACTATAAAAACTGAAAAGGAGATAAAAACAACCAAGACTGCACAATAATAAAAAGATCCTAAGCCTCCAGACTCACGTGATGTGGCCTCAAAATCTATTACCTGGGGGAGAGAAATAATATAAAAGGGTGAGCTTAAGAGCTCAATGAGTGGATAAGTTTTATAAAATAATGTAATAATCATGTCAACTTCATATGAAATGTTTATGAATTATCATGATATATAAATATATGTTGACAACAATGTTCTATACATAATTTTTATGATAATTAATGTACTCATACATCCATAACCTGAATTTCATAAAATAACTGTAATTTGATACATGTGAAAACTATGAATGACATACTCATGACATAATGAAATAATATTCTGAAAAAAATATATGTTCATGATCTTTGAAATATAATAATGCTATGATCAGTATATGAATAAAGTATATAACCATGAGAAATATATTTTTATTGCCAAGAGAACTTAGGGATCTGATCGCACAGGGAGGAGACATTTAGCACTCGCACTAACTCTCAATTACACATGTGTGATATTAATCGCACACGGAGGAAACATTTAGCACAATTGCTAGCTCTCAACTACTCGTGTGGGAAACTTGCTTGATACATGCCATAAAATGGCGCAGTTGGCTTTGCTGATACATGAGTCATGTGCACACTGACTTAACTGAACTTGTTATCATACTGAACTTGTAATATCATACTTAGTTGGTAAACATCATAGTAAGTTGAACTAGACCAAATCTGTTGATCATGATATCTTACCAAGTCACAGCATATCTGAATGCTAAATATAGCCAACTATCATGAATACATGAGGGGAAGTACTCTTATAACTGTAAAATATTTGTGAAACTTGCAATATTGTACAAATATTAGTATTATTAATAAAATTGATTTAATCATAGCTTGCTTGCAAATTATCTTTCATTTACTTGATTGATTCTGTTAATAAAAAAGAAAATATATTCTCATGGTGTAAAAGTTCTTGAAGTGCATTGAAATTGACATATATTTTTCTAACACTAGTTAACATGGATGCACTTTTCATAAATATGCAACTTGTATAAAATTGATTTACTTGAACATGAATGTTTTTCAAAACAATTCTATCTATGCTTTAGAAATAATTAAATATCTACTTACAGAAAAATGTCTCTAATGGTCCTCTACGTGTCCTGTAGGTTCTATGTGCTCAACTCTTTCAAAATAACCACACTTGTGTCAGAATAAGAATAATTCCAAAGCTTGCTTATTTAATTTAAATTGAAAGGTACTTTAATATTTATAAAATAGGGAATGTTGATAGTTATTTGACTTTGACTATTGCAATTTAAATAGTTTTAGGGTACTTCTAAACCTACACTTGTATAATCATATATAACTTTTGGTAGAAATGTCTAAGTTCATTTCTGTAAAAACATACGAAAAATAGATATTTCAAATTTTAAAATCAGTTATTACACACTCAATTATCATATATATAACCCCTTTCAAATCAATAGAAACTAATTACTTTCAACAATTTTTCTCAGCAAACTTGCAGCAGGACGTACCTTTAGTTAAGTTGCTATAAATTTGTCTAAAAAACTCGAAATAACACATCGTAAATTCTATATTAAACTAGACATTGTAAGCTTTAAAACAAGACATAAAATGTCCAATTCCAATCAATAAAACTATTTTAATTAACAAAAAATCCGATTAGTTTTTCAAACAGTTTTTCCAGTACCTCTTTCACTTGACATATCCATTGTTAAATAAGCATAACTTTGTCTAGAAATATCGAAACGACAAACCGTAAAAATTTTCAAACACTAGACATGTTAAGCTTTAAAACAAGATATAATTTTCTCAAATTCAAATTGTATAACTCTATCAAATATCAAAACTACCGAGAGCCTTCGCTATTCATGTTTCGTAAAACAACCTTCATCTAATTAGGTATAACTTTGTGTAGAAAACTCCAAATTACAAACCGTAAAATTAGTGATAAACTAGACATCCAGATATTTTCAGAAATATAATTTACAAACCATAATTCATTGTATAAGTTTATCAGTTTTCATTACAATTTTCGAAAAAACTGTTTTCAAATATTTGAAACTATTATTTTATTTAAAAGTAGTTCATACTTTCAGGAAAAATTTGAAATCCCCAATCAATTTAATCAACAACATCAGATTTGTATTTATGATAAAATAGTTTAGAACTTAGTGACATACACACAAATTTGAGAATAATACAAGTGCTAATTCTTGTTAGAATAAAGTAGAAAATAGATAGCTTGAAAACTCACCAAGTTTGATTATAATGGAATCCTCTCAATATAGTTTTCTCTTATGTTTTCTTTAACAATCGGGAGGGAGAAGGAGGGCTGAGAAGATAGAGACTAGGCTTAAGATAAGAAACCTTATCTTGTGTGTGGAGGTGAGGATATGTATAAGAGTAAGGAGAACACTCATGAAGACATGTGTCCTCAACAATTCATTTTTAATGTAAAAAGACTTAAATACCCTTGTTTCATACAAGAAAAGTTTTGAGAGTTAGGGGCATTTTGGTAATTTTGCTCAAAATTTTTAAAATTTAATTTAAACACTTTTTGATTATTGAAACATCTAAATATTAAAGTAAGATCATAAAATTTTTAGAAATATAAGTTTGACTCAAATTTTAGTTCGTGTAAGGAATGTGGTGTTACAATCATAATTCAAATTATTATTTTAATAACAATAATTCATCAATTATAATTTTATCCAATAATAATACCAAAAATGTATGCAATTAATAATAGGAAAAAAATGGATATTTCATATACTTTTGAGGTAATAATGTCAAAAATAATTGTGATAATATAACTACCATATTTGTGGATATTTTTTTGAAAACTCTAATTTGTGGGTAAAAATATCCCAATAGTTTAGAAATTTGTAATTTATATTTTTCAAAAAATGTAATTTGTAAAATAACTTGGTAAAATATAGTTTTTTATTTATTTATTGATATTATCACAATTATTTTGTTATTATTACAATAAAAATATTTAAAACATTCATTAAATTTTTAATATTAATTACACTTTATTGTATAAAATATTATTAATAAATTATTATTGTAATAATAATAATTTAAAATCACCCAAAACTTATTGCATTGCACCATTAGTTTGTTTGTTCTTGTTGTTTGCTAAAGAAGCCAAAATTAGTTTGTCACACTACTTTTAGTTTGAAGTAATCAACGCACGTGGCACAACTAGCAAGTAGAATAAAATGAGGATCCTTCTGACTAATTTACAGATGTAGGTAAGGTCCATCCTAAAATTTATACCTTTAGATCAATTTTTTAAAATTTTAATCATTCATTTAATTTAAAAAAGATTATTATATTATTTTTTTTAAGCACAACTCAATTAAATATTATTTAAATTAAATTATGATAATTTAAAATTATTTAATATTAAATATCGTTCAATTAGACACTATTTAATATTATTAAAATGTTATTTTTATTATTATAAATTTTAAAAGTGATATTTTTTTAATTTTTTAATAATATTTCAGATCAAATGTGGTTGTATTCATCTTTCTTTCTTCCATCTTTTATATTTTTCTTTCTTTTCAGATTAAACTTTAGTTGATTTGCTTAAAAATTACAATTTAAAATATGTATGCTAACAAATTCATAACATAATATTTTAGATTTTTTGGTCTAATCAAGTATGCATTAGAACCAAAATTTTGCCATGCTTACGACTACATGTTTGGCAGAAAGATCTGCATTATACAAATTACAAAGAACAATTTTTTTGTCAGAGTAGGTTTTTTTTTTTTTTTCCAAAGCAGTAGAAAATATATGATAGCATTAAGAAGACCCTCAATTGGTGGGACCTCATTTTTTTTTTTTTTTTTCATAAAAGGTAAATTTCATTAAATAAGGATTCAAAATACAATCTTAAGATACATCGATTCTAAGAAATACATCACCATTCTAATAATATAGTCAGGACTAGCTAGAAGCAAGAAAACACAGTGAATACTTGCGAGCTCTCAACATTAGCTCGTTATAATTTCGACTCATTATACTGCCTGACTGACTGAAATAAACGATGAATACATCCCAAAATCAGAAAATGTAACAAGAAAGTAATCAAAAATCTCATCAACAAAATTAAGACAAACCATATCTGGATAATTTAAGGTACACCAAAAATACCAGAACATTATTAAAACCATACTAAAATAAACACAGAATACCAAAATGTCCTCCACCCCACTATTGTCCAGAAACTGTCGGAGCCGCCACCGGAAGCAACAGAGCCGAACAGAGTAAAACCCAGAGCCATGCGAGGAAGAGGGGAAGGTACCGGTAACAAATACTCCGAGCAGCCACCAAGAAGAGACACGAACGGCCACAGCAATGGCGAGATCCGCCGGAGACAAAAACGAGCGAGACAAACGCCCACAAACCATAGATCTAAAGGAAGGAAACCAAAGGAAAGGAGAAAGGGAAGACTGGCCGCCAGCCAGCAGCCGAAACCGCCTGCCGGCGGCCAAACGAGCAGTGCACAGTTTGAAACCCTAGAGAAAAGGAGGAGAGGAAAAATGAAGAGAGATAACTGCTTTTAATTGGTGGGACCTCATTTGATTCGGCATTAATGTACTAAAGCAAATAATTTCTCATTAAAATAGTGGAACTTTAAAGCCCAAATGCATTAATTTCGTCAAAAATAGCATATTTTATTGGGTCGACATAGTTAAAGGAAAAATTACTTTATATATAGAGTATAATTGGTCCTTGGTCCTTAGTATTATGGTATGTTTGAAGTCTAAAAAGAACAATTATATTTTTATTAGAAAATAAAATATTAAATATATAAATAAATTTTATATTAAAAAATTATAAATAATAAATTAGATATATAATTGAGATAAATTATTCTTCCTAATAAATTAACTTTTTGATTTAAAATCTTATGCACTACAAATCTTATCATTGTAGTTAGCTAGCATCCCATAACCATTATTTTTCCTCAATATTGTTGGTTAATATTTCTATTTGGGTTACGGAGAAAGAAAAAAGACACCAATTGTTAGATTTTCTTTATTATTTATTTTGAGAGTTTTTTTTTTCTTAATTGTTTTATAAAATAAAAGAATAACTGTTTATAAAATGGTATCAGATGACTTGTTAAGTTTTTTGCACCGGATGTATCTTACAAACTTCTTTAAGATAGAATTTCTCGTAAAATGAATATATTTTCAATTATAAAAATTATTAGTTACTTATGAATCAGTTTGACATATTAGTCTAGAAAATAGAGACGAATTTAAAAAGAAAATCAATAACTTTTGGAATTAAAAGTAATTATTTTCAATAATTTATCACATTCTAGCCCAGCGTTCTTAGTAAAAAAAGAAGCTAAAAAAAGAAGAGAAAAAAAGAGAATAATAATAAATTTTAAACCTTTAAACAAAAAAATTATTCATAATGGTTATTTTATTATATAAAAAAAAAAAAAAGAAGAACTATTATCACTATTCTAAGGAAAAAAGTATTTTTCAAGTTTTGTTTGTAAAAGTGGATTTTGACAGATAAGACTAGATGAAAAATCTCAAAAATTAACAGCATTTAGTTGTCCACAAGGGCAATTCCAATAGAAAGTTATTTTATTTGGATTAAAACAAGCACTAGAAATTTTTTAAAGATATATGGATAATATATTTAAAAAATTTTATAATTTTTGTTGTATTTATATAGATGATATACTAATATTCATTAACAATTTACAAAAGCATTACTTATATATTATTAATGTTTTGCAAGAATGTAGAAAATCAGGGATTATACTATCTGAAAAGAAAACGGTAATTACCTAACAAAAAATAAAATATTTAGGATTAGCAATCAAAAATATAAAACATTACCTACAATCTCATATTTTGAATAATATACAAAATTTTTCTAGTACAATTAAAGATAAAAATCAATTACAAAGATTGTTAAGATGTTTAACATATGTAGAAGCTTATATAAAGAAATTAGTAGAAATGAGAAAACCATTATAAAAAAAAAAAAGATTATGTTTTGCATTGTACTGACCAAGACACTAAATACATGAAAAAGGTAAAAGAATAAGTAAAAGATTTACCAGCTTTATATCATCCTGGACTAGACGATAAAATGAATATTGGGGAGCAATACTAAAGGCAAGAGTTGATGATAAAGATGAATATCTTTATATATTTACTTCAGGATCTTTTCAAGGCTTTGAATTAAATTATCGTAGTAATGAAAAATAATATCTAGCTGTGAAGAAAGCTATTAAACAATTTTCAATTTATGTCATAGGTTCAAGATTTACTGTTAGAACTGACAATAATAATTTTGAACATTTTTTGAGAACTAATATTAAAGGAGATAATGAGTAAGGAAGACTCATCAGATGACAACAATGGTTAAATTATTACAATTTTGAAGTAGAAAATTTGCCATGAACAAAAATAGTTTTGCAGATGCATTAACTAAAGAATAGCACCATTAACTATTTTTATGATTGTAGGAATGGAGCAGATTGATATAAAGATCAAGATAAAAGACAAGGAAATAAAAATCATTCAGAAACAACTTGAACTTTTATATATTGAGAAATTTCTTATGAAAACAGGTAATATAAAGGAATAACTTAATTACTCAAAACATTCCCAAAATCAAAAAATCCTAAAAAATTTATGAGAAAAAAGTTTAGATCAAAATGGAAGAACCTAACAGTTCAAAAGAAGGTAAAACTTCTGATAAAAAGGAAAAGGAAATTTTAATTAGATTGATGAAGCTGAAAAAGAGGAACAAAAGAAGATTTTTTTTTTTTTTTTTTGCTAAGGGGACAAAAGAAGATTTATGTAGTTTATAATGGTCCAAAACTTAAAATTTAGAACAACTGGGCCGAAGCAAGCAAACCTATTTTTGGATTCAGTGGAGTAACTCACAAAGCCTTCACCAATAGAATTGAAGCTGAAGGAAGTTATGCCAATTTCATAACACCAAAGTTAACAAATCTAGAGGAAGTTATAAAAAAATTATTCCACAGAACTATAATAACAACTAGCATCAACTAGCAAGTTAAGAACTTCAGGAAAAGTAGTGAGACCACCAGTTTTATTCAAAGAAACATCTTCCAGAAATATATCAGAAGTTGAAGAAGAAAAAGATTAGTACAGAAATCGCAACAAAACACAAATGTTTAGCTTGTATAACTTGACTAGAAAGTCCACTCAGGAACACATAGTAAAGTCATCATTATTTTTATAGTAATATATCTCTCACTAAAGAAGATGGAGAAAAAATTACTAAATTTGAAGCAAATTTCAACAGCAATAATTTAGAAGGTTGTCAAGATATAAGGAAGATTTTTTGCTTTTATGCTAGGAAGGTAACTCAAGATCACAAATGTATTTTTTGCTTCAGAGATCGAGAAAATGAAGAAACGTCATCATCCCTATTATCAAGACTGTCGGCAGTAAACAACAAAGAAAGGCAGGAAAGAAACAAAGAAAAAGAAAGATGTATGACCCACATTTTTAGCTGGCAGTACATGCCAAGGAATAGTAAAAGTAGGTAAATTATTTTGAAAATGAGATTCTTTCTGTTATAAAAAGAATTCTTATTTTCATTCTAGGAGGATACGAAGCATACACAGAGAGCAATGAGAAAGAGCATAGGAATAAATTATTCTCATCTTATGTGTTATTTGGAAATTATGTAACCTCTAAAAATGAGCGGCTAAGGATCCCTTCAAGGTTCCTAGTTAGCCTTAGGTTGTAAAAATTATCATATTATGAATAAAATGGAGTGAAGTCACTCTTTTCTCATCACTTTAGTCAAATTTTAAACACTATAATATGTAATGATGCAAGGACTTCTCAATTATCAAGTGAGTATCAAGAATTGAAGCAAGCTGAGGTATAACAGATGTTATAAAAGAAGACGAACATAGGAAGGGAAGATCATAGTGGACCTATTAAATTCAGATATGATAACTGTAACCTTAAGCTAATTAAGAATCTTGAATGTTTAAATATTTGTTTAGCTCATTCATAAACTAAAATAAAACCATGCCCAAACTAGAAGAATTTGAAAGTAAATGTATGGAGCTTATAGAACAATATTTTGACAATAAATGTTATGAAACTTGTTTAGAAAATTTTAGAAGATTTGACACTTTTTTAGATTATTACACAGATTAAGTTTTCAGTACATTATATATAATAGATAATCTTGTTGAAAAAATGTTAAGAAACTATTTCACACAAAAATATGTCCAAGTAAATGAAATAGAATTTGATAATTTAATTTTTGGGTTTTATTTATTTAAAGAACATATAAAAAGATAAGTTAACTGAAGCTTTAAATTAAAATTTAGCTTTAATTTGATATCAGAGACTAGTTAAGAAATTAAATAATGAACAAAATAAAGATTATTCAACTAGAACAAAATAAAGATTATTCAACTAAAACAAAATTCTCAGAGAAATTTAAAATAATTTTAGAAAATTAAGAAAAAAATTTATGGATGAAAAAGTTAACGCCGTTAGTTATTAAGGGCATCATTGCTATAAGATATAAACCTTAAGGACATTGTAGACAATTTTATAAAGGTTAATGGCATTACTAAAAATATGCCAAAACTCATAAGCATAAGAGATAATATTTACCTTTAACTTGTATGAAAATTTTATAGGATGTTAATTTATGTCCAAAACTAAAGAGTGTTTCAGCAAATTGAATATTTGTTCAAAATAAGTAGCACATAAATATGTAAAAAAAAAAATTAAATATTTTGAAGTCAGTCACAAAAAGAATTTTTTTATTTTAAAAATTACTAAAAATAATACTTCTAAAATATTGATTGTTATGTATGCATCTCAATAATATTAAATATTTAATATTAAATAAGTTTAAATTACCATAATTTAATTTAAAAGTTATTAAAAAATAATATAAAAATTCTTATTTTTAATTATAAAAATATATAATTTAAATATAAGAGATATTATTTTTATTATTATAATTTTTAAAATATTTTATTTATTTATTTTTTATTTGGGACAGGTGGTTACTTGTCTGTTGTTATCATGTCAGATCTTTATTAAGAGCATTGACTATAGGTTAAATAGTAACAATAATAATTAATTCCCACTCAAAATGTTGCCCTTGAAGATTGAACAAAACAAAATGTTTTGGTGCCATAAGTGTCTTTATACGTAAGAAATTGCCATCATATACATCTAATGAAAAATTAAATCATGTCAAATTAGTGTAATTTTAGTTTCGTATTAACTAATTCTGATTTATATTTTTTTTTTCCATATCATATTCACTTATTTAATAGGTTTTTCCTAACCTACTTAAGTTCTCATTTCTAAATTAAATAAATTTAATTCAAATTTTTAATTTTTATTAAATGAATTTAACGGTTAGTTAATTATGGCATGACTTGATTTTTTTAATTTGTTTGATCTTCAACTAACTTTTAAAATTTATAATTTGATCATCGACTTTTCATATAATTATATTAATAATACCGTTAAATTAATTTAATAAAAATTAAAATTTTGGATAAAATTTGTTAAATTTAAAAACGTAAGGGACTAAATATTATGAATTAAAATGTTAAAAATTAAATTATAATATTTTAAATAGGTTATGAACTAAATAAATTGATAAGCATAATAAATATGGGCCCCTAGTAGTATAGTTAATAAAATCAATATGAATACATATACTTTAAAAAATTCCAACTCCTAATTCCGACATTGTGAACAAAAAAGAGCTGAAGAAAAAAGTTCCCTAGTATTCCACTTTATGATTTTCTTTCTATACCAAATAAGGATGGCAAAAAGATCCACCGGATCGGAGCTTCGTGGATATCTGCTCCATATGATCCACTTTAGATCGGATCAAAACAGATCATTTTCGGATCATGATCCACGTTCAAGATCAATGGATCCGATCGGATCGGATCGATTTGAGACAGATCGATCCATGGATCTAACCGAATCATATCGATCCATGGATCGATCCAAAACTAATTATTTTAAAATTATAATTTTAATACTAAAAAAGTCACACATTTCAAAAATACTTCCCAAATTTTTATAATTATTTATTTAGAAAAATTTATAATATTATTCTTTTATAATTTTAAATGATATTAAATAATAATGTTAATTTTTTTTACAAATTTTTTATTTATTTATAGATTATAATGTTAATGAAAAAGTTGAATATATATTAATTATAAATAAATAATAAATATTTTTCAATAAATCTATAATTTTATTGTATTTATATTTATATTTATCAATTTAAAGTATGTAATATACTACATTAAATAATGTATTCAAAAAATGAAAAAAAAAATTAAAAAAAAAAAAATTTTGAAACAATTCGGATCGGATCATGAATATCCATATGATCCACGGATTAATAACGGATCTGATCCGTATGATTCACGGATCAAAACAGATCAGATCAAACCGGATCTTTTAAACAACGGATCGGATCCGATCTATTGCCATCCCTAATACCAAATGACACTCAAAGTTATTGAACCAATTTAAATATTTAATTATCGTAATGGATTGGTTTTTAACAAATTAGAGTTAAGTAGAAAATTTATCACTAAACAGTTTCATAGATTAAGCCATTAGTATTGTTTGATTCCTTAAATAAGAAATTGGGTGATTTATTCTATTTGTTTTAAAAAAATAAGTCAATCAAGTACAAATTAAATTATTTTATTATTTTTCCTATTAAAATTTTGTTTTTTCCATTATATGAGTAAAAGAGAATATAAATCTAAATATTTAAGAGTAATAAATTGACAATTAAAATTAATTTTTATTGGAATATTTATTTTAATATTTGTATTCAACCAACTAAAACTACATAAAGTGCTGGCAAAAAGTGTACGCTAAAGCGTTGAATTCATTGATTGATTCTTTGATTACTTAACCTTTGGAGGGATCTAATACTTAACCTTTGGAGTGTTCTGTACACCAGTCCTAAACCTATTTTCACATAATTTAGTCAATAGCTTTTCATTTTATTTACACTTTAAAATTTAAATTCAGTTAATGTTATACTAGTGTACAGTTTTATTGAGAAAGGATCTTAAATAATACCTTAAAAATTTATGAAAATAAAAATAATACTCAATAAAATTATTTAAAATTTAACTAGCTGATATTTAACCGAAAACTCAATATATCCCCAATAAAATTGCATCCACACCAAAAAAGTACATTACATGCTCCATAAATACTTATTGGTCTTTTGTAATTTAATAGCGAGATCCGTATTTTAAAATAACTACAAAATTAACATATTTATAAGGTTTGTACCGCAATAAAGAAAAATATAATTACTTATATTAAATGAGGTCTAATTAGTTAAAATTTAATTTAATTAATTATTAATGTAAAATATTTGGAATGCCATTTCTCTTTGTATTAAAAGCACACGAATTGTACAAAAATGGGATTGAGAATGACGAGACAGATGAAGATATTGAGGAGTTTCAACGGGCTTCAATGGTTTGCGATGATAACGAGATACCCAATGAAGTTAATGATGATGACACAGAGAATGAAGAATCATTTTCTTATTTGCGTACTAATTGCGAAGACATATGGATTAATAATAAATAAATATATGGTAATTTTCATATACTTTATTAATTTTCTTTTTTTGAGTATCGTACCTACATCTTATTATAACTAATTAATCACATAACTTTTACTTTTTATTAACATGTTCATGCATTCTAACAAGTCATGCTTAGGTGTATACTCACATATTATTACTTTATTTTTATGTAGATTGATGGAGCATTCTTCTAACTCAGGAAATGAAGGTGGTACCCATGGAAAGAGTACAAAAAGGAAGAAAGGTTGAGGAATGACAACTTTGTCAAATATATTAACGAAAAGAGAGAGGATAGTAGTTGAGGTTGACGAAGATGGGGTACCATATGGTGATACAAGTTCAAAGTGGGCTAGTGCTATCGGAAGTATAACTCAATCGACCATTGATATCACCATAACTGATTGGCGATTAGTGTCCGAGTCTCGCAAAGAAGAACTTTGGGAATCGTTATTGGTACGTACTACTGCTAAACTTATACTTAATACTATATGCTTTTCTATGTGTACAATTATTTCGTACTTATGATACTTATGTTTTTTATTGTAGGAATCATTTGAGATTGATCCACGTATGACATATTATTTTTATATGGTTGATGCGGGTGATAAGTTCAAGAAATTCAAATCATATTTAGCTAGAACATTCATTTTTCCTTATTTGGATGATCCTGAACAACTGTATACTCCACCACATAAGTACAGCTTCATATCTAAAGAGAAGTGGGAGATATTTGTTAATCAAAACGTTTCTGTAAAAGCCCTAAAACTTAGGAAAGAAATGCAAGAAAAAGCTAAGTTAAATAAACACACATATTTTGGGAGTAAGGCTGCCTATCCTGGTTCAAAACAGAAATTGGCAAGGTTTTTATTGTCGATTGATATATATTCTTTGATTGTTGAAATAATGTTTGAATTTATTTAACAGAAGAAGCAAAAAGGAGCTGGAGCTATCATGGAGCGTCACGAGGCGTGGCTTGACACTCACGTACCAAGTGATCAATGACAAATACTAAAAGATGAAACAAAAGAAGTTTTGAAAAAAATTGTAAGAATACTGTACTATGAAAGCAATTTTTAACTTTAAATCTTATATCCTATTCTAAGATTATTATTTAAAATTTTTTGGCTGTGGATTTTATAGGAAACATTGATGAAGAAGGTACAGACTGGAGAACTTGAAATAAAAAAAGGTAGAATAAATAATATACTTGAAATGACATTTGGTGAAGAACATTTAGGTCGAGTTCGTGGGCTAAGAAAAACAGAGAATCTTACATCTTATTTTGGGAGAAAAAGTCGTATTAAGGATTCACAAAATAAGGAAGATTCTCATAATTTTGAAGCAATGTCAGAACAGATAATGAGAAATGTAATGGATAAATAACAACACATGAATGATAACTCACTTAGAAGAAGCAGAGAAAGTGAAAAAATAGACATTCAGATGGATACGGACGTTCAGATAGACATGAACGTTCAAACGGACATGGACGTTCAAATGGATGCAGGACATTCAGATAGGTTTGTGAAGGATATTCCACGTACACATTCAAATGCCAACTCCAACTCATCACATAGTAGTACGTATCCACCAACTGGTATAGAAAAGGTAAGATTTTTATTGTCAATTTATTAATTAGAAAACTTATAATATATTCTCATTTATTTACATTTTTGCTTTTCTATTAATTTGCTTTGACCATACATTTAGGGAGTGTTGTGCTTTTTGGCAATTGATGACCCATCAAATGTTTGTGCCAAATGCACTTGTTTTCCTCGTTGCAACCCAACTGATAGGGTTCATACAGTGGAGATAGGAGAAGAAAACTTCAAAATTTTTGTATTAACTACATCACAACCAATGACACTTCTTCCATATCTACTCCAAGATGAACTTTATTACATGAGTGTGCAATTAATCAACATGTGAGAGGGCCAAAACATATTGTTATATTAAGAGGACATGTAATATATGATGCTAATTTTATAAAATTCAATAATATTTTATTGTGTGTATATATGTTCTTTAAAATTAGTGTAATATGTTATTATTAATTAACTAATTACTATGTTTTGTAACCCTTACCTGAAAAACAAAGACAAATTAACAAGGATATGCCAGAGAGATGTATAAATACATCCAAAGGAAATGAGGTTGTTTCTTTGTCAAGTTTGAGTAGCGATGTTGGAGATCACAATGGAATTGAAATTTTACAAAGATGGGCGTTGGATAATATGGAAATGGAAGGTGATAACTCCCATCATATGATTCCATGCAATCCAACAATTTTCAGGTATGAAACAACCCAAATTTTATTAACTCTAGAAAATATAGTCCACATTTGTGACTCTACTTGGCTTGGCGTTCCTCATATACAAATTTTCATCAGGTATATTTAAAATTGTAAGAATGCTTTATTTTGAGTATTTCATTTCATTAATTGGCATATCATCGTTCAATAATAGGTTATTATTTGATAAATGGAGAGGACAAAATGTCCAATTGGTGAGACATTTTGTTTTTGTAGATCCCAAATATTTATGCACGTATTATGATGAAGAATACAATGTCAACATGCTTGTGAACAAGTTTAATGCAATGATGGGTTCAATGTGTCTTATGGCTCTATATTGGAGATCGTAAGTATTACTTTCAAATTTATAATTTGATTTTGTAAAATTATAAGCTAATTAATACAGTATTATAACATGAAATATTAACATGTAGGAGTCATTGGATATTAATTGTTGTTAACCAGTTTACTTGTGAACTTCAATGATTCAATTTTATTTTAAAAAAAAATTCTTTTAGTACTAAATTATATTTTGTATAAAAATAATTGATTATATGTATTAATTATTTTTTAGTGGGAAAATTAAAAGAAAAAACCAAAAGACACCTAAAATAATTGATTACATTTGAATAAATTTTAAATTTATAAATTCTCTCTTATATACTAGAGAAATTTAAAAAGAGGAAATAAATTAATAAGTTCATGATCATTATAATTGTTGTCCTATTATTATGGAATTAGAAGAGAAAGCAAAAAGTCGCCTAAATATATGTTAAATTTTAATTTATTTTTAAATTATATTTTTTTGTAAATATAATTGATTATATATGTTAATTTTTTTATTTTTTATAAATACATATTAATTGATTATATATATTTATTTTCTAAATATAGTTGATTATATGATTATATTTGATTATATGTATTAATTGCTTTTTTTCTATAAAAAATGTATTAATTGCTTTTTAGTGAAAGAATTAAAAGGGAAAACCAAAAGGCTCCTTAGATAATTTGATTTTTTTTTTTGGCTAGAATATTTGATTATATGTGAAAGAGTTATAAATTTATAATTACAAAGAAAATTAAAATTCAAAATTATATTGATTGAATATTATTATGAAAATAAAAGAGAAAATCAAAATATCCTAAATATGTCTTAAATTATAATTTATTTTCTAAAGTATATTTATCATAAAAAAATTAATTTTATGTATTAATTATATTCTGTGAAAGAATTACAAGGAAAAATTAAAAGACTCTTAAAATATTTGATTTCTTTGCTGGAATATGCAAGTGAAGGAGTTTGTGAAATTTATAATTACAAAGAAAATCAAAAGACTCATAAAAACTACAATAATTATCTATTATTACACAATTAAAAAAGAAAATTAAAAATCTCTTAAATGTGTGCTAAATTATTATAAATAAATAAAATTACAGTTCACAAAGTGTGATTAAAAAAGTTATAAAAAGATACACTCTCCTTTTATTTGCTTCAAAAATGTCACAATGCGTCTAATATTTTTTGAATTTTAATACTCTTTACATTTTATTCTCCAAATTTTGAATGTTATTTAAGTTGAATGCAATGATATATTAATATATATCCTATAGACAAACAAAATACTATTAAAATAATTCTCTTTTTTAGGTTTTCGCTCGAAATATATTATGTAGTCTTGCATTCAAATATATAGTTATTTCAATAAATGTAAAATTTAAACATTTTGAATGATTGATGAAGCTTCATTTAATTAATAAATTTTAAAATTGAAAAAAATACTTAATGTCATTGTTATTATTTGTGGTTTTATATGTTTTATCATAATATTATTAGTCATTGTATTTTTTTTTTTTATCTTATAAAAATATTTTTTTTTTATCATAATATTTAATGTCATTGTTATTATTTGTGGCATTAACTAGCTAGTAACCTACAAATAAAAAAGCCCACCCCTAACTGATACCGGTTGAGACTAAAGTTGTGTTGTTCATCCTCATTAGTCATTATGTCTGGAATTATTAAGAGTAACAACACCTTTTTGTTACTATGACGATAAAATTATATAAATTATTTATTATATTTTTACCATTAATTATACGATATTTTTGTTATACAAAATTATCATTAATTATAAATTATTGTGACAATATCGCCACCCATTATTAATTATAAAAAAAAAAAAAAAAAACTCGTTAATTACAGTTTATTATTTATTTTCTATATAACATACAATTAAATTTAAATTATACAACTTTTGAAAAAATGTAATATAATTTTCAATGATTAATTTTTACTGGATTACAGGTCATAATAATCTCTTTGATTTAACTTTTGATGTAACTTAATTTATTTGTTTTTAATCGGTAATTTAGCTTCTTAAATGCTAAAAATAGTATCATTTAGTTCTTTTAATTATAAAAATATGTTGTTACGAACATACTTTAATATTTTAAATTATTAAATAGTTTTCATCAGTTGCGTGACAAAAATGAAATAGATAAAATGCTCAAGTTATTTGAGTTCGAAGGAAAAGGCACTAAGTGACCAAACTATACCTGCATCCCCAACTACTTAAGTGTACAAAATATTAAAATAAACATATTACAGTACTGACATTTGTTCTTAATTAATCCTTTTTTCCAAACCAAAAAACTAAATGTTAATTCGTGTGAATTTAATTTATTTTTGGAATATAAATCAACACAATTTATTGAATCAGTAAAAGCTACAAACATATCATGCTACCCTTCTAAGTGAACGTTTAGACAATACTCTTTATCTATTAACATGTGTTTAAATTAACTTTATTTTTTTACATAGTATTTAATTTTGAGTCATCTTACTATTTTAGAACATTGTTCAATTTTTTTTTGTACTCGCACATTTAAAAACACCTTAGTTGTTGAAAGTCTTCAATGAACAATTGTTAGTTAGAGCTCAGATGAACAACATAATGCGTTCAATTAAAGCTTGTCATCATAATATTACTCTTAAATAGCATGCGTTTTAATAAGTTTTATTGTAAATATATGTTCAATTTTGAGCATAATCAATTAGGTATCAAAAATAAAGAATAAAATAAAAACACACAAAATTGTATATATATTTATATTTATTTAATTATGATGTAATACGTATTAATTTTTTAAAAAAGTTAACAGCGTTTTTATTTATAAAATTATTTTAACACATAATATAATTAATTAAATAAATGTAAAAGTGCGTACGTTGCTTTGTTAGCATTCCTTAAAATAGAAAAGCGTAGCTGACCCTATAAAAAAAATACTGAAATTACCAAAAATAGCACTCCTAAAATTTATAATAACAAAACTAACATTTCAATAATTTTGAACGTTTAATATTCAATTTGAACGTAAAATATTGAACGTTTAATATTAAACGAGTCTAAATTATTGTCGTTCAATTCTAATTGGATGGATGTTAAAAAAAAATGGCATATTAATCATTTTTTTAATTATAAAAATATAAAAAAATGCTAATTTTATTATTAGAAGTTTTAAGAGGTATTAATTTTGTTATTTTTAAAAAAAAAAACACAAAAAAAAAAAATACCACAACATTATGAGAGAAAATTACGAAGACTGATGTGGCAAAACGGTTGGTCCCCTTCAACTTCTGACAATAAAAAGCACAATAAGACAAAATTCATATTCTTCCCACTAGCTGTGAATGTAATAAAAGGATGGTGAAATTGTTCAAGAAACAAAAAGTAGACTTATCATCTTCAGAAATGAAGCAATCAGTAGCAGCTACATCATACTCTTGTAAATAAGCTAGTTTACTACTGTCATGATTACTGAGTAGTGTTCATTGCTCCTGTGCAAGTTGTTATGTATAGATGGAGATGTAAAGTGAGTTGTTTAATTTTATTTTATATTTTATATTATTTATTCATGATTTAAAAGTTCACATTTTATTTAAATTTCATACTATTTCATTCATTTAAAGTTGTATCTAATTAAATCATTGTTATTATATGTATATTATGTTATTTTTTTCATTAATTTTGCATTTTTACTTGTCTCATTTAGACCGATTTAAAATAAATGAGATATATCAATACATAGAATCCCTATGTATAAAAAAATGAGACAAGATTAGATAAAACAATAAAATTAATGGGTTAGATGGATTAATAGGACATTCCATCATGAGGTGGAACTTTTTGGGAGCTATAGCCCAGGTTAAAAATTTTAAGAAAATTGATTACATGTATATTTTGTTAGCATTAAATAAATTTATTTTATTTGCAGTAATATATATTGTGTTTAATTCTATTATGTACTTTTAATATGTCATTGTATGTATATACCATCAATGTTTAAGAAACACGTTAACAAAAGTGATAGCAATTGTAAGTAAAGTGACTATAAATAAGCACTTTTATCCACGTGTTTCACAAACATTAGTGTATATATAGAATTATAGCCATATATTATATAAAAATATCTTTTTAGAAATTTTTGAAATATTTTTATTTTTTAAAAATTTTGAAAATTTTGAATTATATAACATATATCCTTGTATGAGTTTTATAGAGAATGGGAGAGAAGTAGACAAATAAGTATGGGAAAATAACAAAATTAGCACCTCTTAAACTTGTAATAACAAAACTAGCACCCCTTGTGTTCAAACTTATATTTTCACAATTAAAAAAATGATTAATATGTCATTTTTCTTTGAACATCCATTCAATTAGAATTGAAGACAACAATTTAGATCCGTTCAATATTAAACGTTCAATATTTTACGTTCAAATTGAAACTTCAATATTATTGACGGTGCTAGTTTTGTTACTATAAGTTTTAGGGGTGTTATTTTTGATAAATTCCCAATAAATATTTGTTAGGCAACTCTTATTCCTTTCTCTCTCTGTTTTTTTTTTAGCATAGATAATTTATTGATGGTGAAAACATTAAAAAAGAGAGCTCTAAGATAGAGTTGAAATACAACTTAAAAGGTAAAGACTACACAGTTTTGCCACAACTCATAAGAAAATAAATATGAATTTTACATAAAAATATAACATTTTCAATCTCTAACAATTGGAAAGTAATTAACATTATAGTCTTTTCAGTTGAATAACTTACCTTCTGAAATTTTTTCTCATTTATAGTTTTTTAAATTCTCCACCATATGACAATTAATTTTCTCCAAAGCACTTCATCATCAGCTCTTTCACTCCAAATATTCCAAAGCATTATCATTCAATCTTGAATTTCAAAAACTCCTAAATGAACAAGTTCATTTAATTTCCCCTTCTTAAAAAGACTTCAATAGAGAAGTTACATTTTAGTAAGAGATTATTAGTGTCTTCAATTTCTTCACAGCATAAGGAGCAAATTGAGTATGCATTATCGTCAATATTATTAGGAAACTCTTATTCCTTGCGCGTTTGTATTGAATGTGCATTTAAGAAAATATATATACTATCTAATGATGTTTATGTCATGAATAATCAATTTTGTAATAAAATATTGAACATTAAATAAGTTAAAATTTTAAAATGTAATTATCAATACAAATTTGAAAAAAATGAACATTTCATTTACTATGTATGGCTCTATTGTGGTGGTAATGCGTTCTATTATTCTACAAATTGGACTCCCCCAACCCTAACATTGTTTGGAAAAAAAAAAAATGATTGCTGGTACGTATTACTATATGATGAATAAAAAATTACAATTGAAGTTTTTTAAGCATAATTGCTATCAAATATTTTTATTCAAACATATTGCAATGAAAATTCAAAACGTCAATACTATTTGGCTGGTAGCACAATGTTATATGTTTGTTATTGGCAATGAAAAAGTGAGTATTCAACCTTTGTCATTCTATATATATGTACGTGGGTGAGTTTGTGTGTAACTATTATTTAAAAAAAATTAAAAGCGTCGTTTATATGGGTTATGCCTTTAAGACGGGTAAGACTTTTAGAAACATTAATGTTATAATTTTAATGTTCTTGGGGTGTGTAGTCATAATTAATAGATTTTTATAATTAATTAGAACTTCAGACAACCGGGAATTGTTGGAAGTAGGATCAAATAATTCTCACATTGATAAAGTACCAACAAGAGCATAGGTTATAAGTCCATGAATGAACACCACGAGTTAACTTTTGTAATAAGAGATCATTGCTTTATGTAAACTCACGAGAGTTGTAGGGCCTAACAATTCTCATCATTTCATTTTTCCATTCAATATAACTATCTAGATCTAGAGTTATAGAATAAGGCTTTTTATGGAAAGTTTTGCATTCATATTGATGCTTGATTGTTCTTGTGTTTATCTGAGCATTTCCTTGAATTTTTTCTTTTTGAGATTCAACATTTGTGCTCTTTAATTATGTGCACTTCATTTTTCATGTTAGCTCTGATACAGTGATACCATATAAATTCTTCGTAAATTGAATTTATCAAGATCTATACCACGAGAATGAACATTAAAGGTATGTTTGGTCCACATAGTTAAAATTATTAATTGGTTTAGAATAACAGTTACTGAGATTATATAACTAGAAATAAGAATAAAGGTTCCTAATCCTTTGCTGGCTAGTTATCACATAATAAGAAAAGATGAATGAATGAATATTATTTAGTTTTTCCAAAATACCTTTCATATCTAACAATATAAATATTTTTTTGGTAATTGAGACTTTTTTGGTAAATATATATATATATTAAAATTCTATTCCTTTGAGAGAAAAAATAAATATTTTTCTCCTATAATGAAAATTAGATATTCATTTATAAAAGAAATAGGTATTTTAAAGGAATTGTAATTCTTGATATTAAAAGTTCTAACAAATCTACTTTATTTCCGATTATATTCCACAAACTGAACTTGCCCTAAAGGAAGAAGAAGAAACAAAATTAATTCTCATGAAACTGAATATTCTTCTTGCTTGATTAGTAAATTGATTACACCACACCGTTATTAAAGATACATTGCAACACTTTATATATAGGAGCTTTCCTAAGATTGAAGGATCAACTACCTATTAGATTGCACACAAGTGTAAACTAACAACAATAGCTAACATATTTTATTGATAATTATTCTTCTGATTATTAGCCTAATTCCACTTCACTTAAGCTTTCAACCCAACCTAACATAGTACATAGAGAAATATAACACATACACCATTATTACCAAACCAAGAGCTAGAGCACAAAGTGGTGCTAGTGCAAGTTAACTTTCTTGGTCTAGATAACTCACAAGATCATTGATGGTTATCTATTCTAAAGGCTTAGATAGGTAGCCTGAAGCAATAGTTGCCAGATTATGCACAACACAACGCATAGTGGGTCGTTTATATGGAGAAACTTGAGTGCATGCTAAAGCTATGGTCACCATAAATACTACTACATTTGTCAGTTCACTTGATGGAAGTTGCATCCGTTGGTCTAACACATCCTTTAAAAACAATTCATCATTGTTTAACATTTTTCTTGAAGTTGATTCATGTACAAATTCTACTAGTTCTTTCGGATGTTTTCCCATCATAATTTCCAAAGCTACAATCCCAAAGCTATATACATCACATTTATCTGTGGAACGAATTGGCGAAGCAAGCTCTATGAACATAGCAACATATAGATATTAGTAAATTTACAAATAAAATGTGCATGTGATATGACATCAGTTCTTTTAAAGTATTGAGCAAGAAAACATTCATAGAATATGCAATATATCATACTTTGATTATCTTATAACTATTACAAAAAGGTGAGTTTGCATATCCCATATTTTGGGATTCTCTAAACTTCTAAATAATGGTAAAAAAATTTAATGGTAAAGGCAACATGCATTAATTTAGTGAGTTTGTACTTTCCTATCTTCAAAAAATACAATCAAAAATGGATTTGGGATATGTACTTCAACAATCAATGTATTTTCCATATAATATAATTTCAATAGTGATATTGACCCAATTGAATTTTTTTTATTACTGCAACATTAATACATGAATGACTATTTTCTTCCCATAATTAATATGCTTTTATGACCTATTTAGAGAAAATTGTCATTAATAATTAATATTGATTTTGAATAACAATTTCAGTTGTAATAATATAAGAAACCAACAATTTAACTATCTATCTATAACTATATGGAAGGTCTGTAAAAAGTCATTGTTATTAATGCACAATATCATGTTAATGATCATTAAGATGCTTGGTATATGTTATTGTAGTATTATTTTATAATGTTATTATGATATTATCTATCATTTTCCTAAATATATAAAATTTATATTTATATTATAAAATTTATAAACTTGTTTCAGTAATTTAATTGTATAATTACTTGTATTACAATAATTCGATCAATAATGATCTTGTTTTAATCCCAACATTTTGACATTTACTTACAAATTTATTATGTCACAAATTTAAAATTGCATTATTCAAATTCAAACAATTGGGTATAAAATTTGGGAATTCTGAATTGAGATTATTAAGATAAAAGTTAAGGTATGTTAATAAAGGCATACTAGAAAACTTGGACCAATCAGGAGCTACAAGGTAGTTTCCACCAAATCTTAAGTAAATTATCAGGATACGCTGATGGAGTTTAGTGAAGATGGAGCAGGAGGATACGCTGTTTTTCCAATAGATCAAAGCTTCTGCTTGTGTATTTTTTGGAGAAAATATAGCATTACTCAGTGGAAGGACAGAAATAAAGTGAATGTGAAAGAGTAGAAAAAGAAAAGGAAGATTTGGTTTCTAAAAGTTTTCATGTTGAGATTTGTGTGAGTAAGAGTGGCTTGTTTATTACTTATATGTTTAGCTTTTTATAGGAAGGAAAAAATAGAGATGGATCTGCGAAAACATGTTCATAGTCTTAGTAAAAAATAGGTAACAAAAATGAAGTTGGAAATTAAGCTTTAAGAATCCTTATTTTATTTGTTATTCAACATACGTTTCTTTGGAACGATATCATATTGATACTTGGACTTAGAAGTTGATATACTGGCTGTCTTGTTGAATTGAGTAGGGTATTGGAAGTCGTTTTATTTGTGTTAAATATGCGTTTTAATCATTTTATTTTCAAAAAATACTTAGGGCACTTTCTACGTAAAAATAAAATATTTTATTCACTTTTTAAATAATAAAATATTATTTTATTAATAAATTTTTTTAAATTAATAAACATAATTTAATGAAGACAAATTTGTTATTTTATTTTAACAATTTAAAACTTAATTTGAACAGTATAATTTTTTATGTTTTATTTCTTTAGTCAATTTTATGATAAATTTTATATTTTATGAAATTTTTCTGTATTTTTTAGCACTTTTTGTATGTATCGTGTTCGGATCAAAACTGTAAACTTTATAGTATAAAAAATAAGAACTATATATATTAAAAAATTATAAAATTAATAACGTCGAAACTACCTAAATAAACTCTCTATTATAAAACCACACATATGGATGGATGACCCATTTTCGTTGAAGACTTGAGTCAATATAGCCTTAAGTCAATGTAGAATGCATGATATACAATTAAAATTTACCTTTAGCTTATTTGGCCATTAACTTAATTAAAATTTTACAAATTAATACTTAACCTTTTATTTAATATAATTTGGTTCCTATTATTTTTAAATGATAAATTTAATCTAAAATATTAATTTTTATTAAATTATTTTAATTATATTATATTTAAATATCATATAATTAAAATATTACGAATCAAATTATAATTTTTTTCATTAGTTGCTGACCAAATTGTGTATTTTAAAATAAATTAAAAACTAAATAAATTAAAAATATCAAATTCCATTATAGTTAAATATAATGCCGTTAAATTAAATTAACAAAAATTAAAATTTTGAACCAAAATTTGCTAAAATATCTTATTAGCGTTATAGACACTTACCCAGCTTTTGCTTATAGTCAAAGTAGTTTGATATAACCCATTAATGGGTAGGTCCAGTTAGTGTCATAGCTGGACTCGTAGATATGAGGGTGCACATTCGAGCTTTATATTAGGCAACGATATGAATTTAATTACATTGTGCATGTCCTGGGTGATAACACTTTCATAATTCTTCCGCATGCAATATGACTTAAAAAAATTTTTGCTTGCCAATGAAGTGGGATATGAGTGACTACCTATTCCCCACAGAGGTTTCTCTTATGAACCAAAAATAAAAGGTAGTTTGATATAAAAAAGGTTAAAATATCCTACATATATTAAGTTTATTTTCACCTCTCTTATGTTTAGACAATATTATTTTAGCTATTTTTATAGACATAGTATCTTCAATTTTATGATTATTTTGTCAAATTTTTTCACTCACATAATTATAGGTATTTTCCTTAAAGGGATCAAAAGTGGTATAAAACATCAATTAAGGCGCTGCATCGATGGTTTTTATTATTATTAAAAAGGAACTTTAAGTAAGTTATGATTCGCTATAACATGTCACCTTTTATAATTGATATTGGATCGATACAATTAAAATATTAAAAAATAGGAAGAAAAAAATGATGGTCATAAAAAGTTGATATTTGGTTAATTTTTTTATGATAAGATTTTACGGCTAACACAACCTACTAAGAATCCATTTTTAATAAAAACAATTCACTTATGGGACCAGGTGTGGCAACAATACTACAAATTTGCGTAGACGGTCACTATAAAGTCCCATTTTAAAAGAATCGAAAAAATAGGACGTTTAGGGAGCACTTTATAAAAAATTCTGACCATCGTATAAAATTCTTTTAAGACTGCCATAAAAATCTTTTAGGACTGTCATAAAAAAATAAAAAAAAAACCTTATAGGACGGTCACTAACCGTCCTATAAAATTCTTTTAGGACGGTCAATAGCCGTCCTATAAGGTTTTTTTTTAATTTTTTTTCTTTGTTTTGTTTGTCCAGACTGAAACCTATATATAACATGTACAAATCTATATATAACACGATTCAGATTCAGAATACATTTCATTCCAAAAAATTCATAATTTACATTACATATATATGGTTCAAAGCTGCCTAGCTTTAATTTACACAGATTATCATAATGTACAGTTAAATTACAAGAATATACAGATATATGAAACATACAATCTAAGGTTCAAAGCTGTCTAGCTTTAATTTACACAGATTGTCATAGTGTACAGTTAAATTACAGGAACATACATATATATGAAACATACAATCTAAGGATTAAAACAAGCTACATACAAATTAGCTAATTGTTTGAAAGATAATTGTACACGTACATACACCATTCTTGCCTTAATGTCAGCAACTCTGTTGGTGTGTACCGATTCTTACTTGAGAACTACAATACAATATATGTAAAATATGTTAAAGCTAAATAATAGATAAATAATATTACGTATTAACTTGAATATGCATACAAAAATAATAAAGTTTAAAGCTTACTGATACATCATTTGTGTCTGCATTTCTAATAAATTTGGTAACATATGTATCCATGAATTTGATAACATAGTGTCCACATTCATACGATTCGGGTTGTTTTGGACACTAATTACAATTAAGGCAGCTATAGTTAATAATTATATAATTAATTTAATTACAAGCATAAAATTACATGTTGACATAGAACTAACTAAAATAACTACCTTAACGGGAATCCAATTTGGATTAATATTTGAATTTTTATATTGATGATGCCATGTTTGTAAAGCCCTGTTAATTACAACAATTATTTCATTGCATAATATCCACATTTATAGGATTTGAGTTATTATATACAAATAAGATGAACACGATTATATAAAAAATATTATCTAATATATAATATAAATATATGCGTTTTACCTCAACTAAATTCTTGTATATTTTTCATCAGGAAGTGATCCTTTAGAAGAATTGTAAGCCTTTATAAAATTGAATCATTGAAGTTCACAAGTGAACTGGTTAACAACAATTAATGTCCAATGACTCCTACATGTTAATATTTCATGTTATAATACTGTATTAATTAGCTTATAATTTTACAAAATCAAATTATAAGTTTGAAAGTAATACTTACGATCTCCAATATAGAGCCATAAGACACATTGAACCCATCATTGCATTAAACTTGTTCACAAGCATGTTGACTTTGTATTCTTCATTATGAAACGTGCATAAATATTCGAGATCTACAAAAATAAAATGTCTCTCCAATTGGACATTTTGTCCTCTCCATTTATCAAATAATAACCTATTATTGAACGATGATATGCCAATTAATGAAATAAAATACTCAAAATAAAGCATTCTTATAATTTTAAATATACCTGATGAAAATTTGTATATGAGGAACGCCAAGCCAAGTAGAGTCACAAATGTGGACTATATTTTCCAGAGTTAATAAAATTTGGGTTGTTTCATACCCGAAAATCATTGGATTGCATGGAATCATATGATGGGAGTTATCACCTTCCATTTCCATATTATCCAATGCCCATCTTTGTAAAATTTCAATTCTATTGTGATCTCCAACATCGCTACTCAAACTTGACAAAGAAACAACCTCATTTCCTTTGGATGTATTTATACATCTCTCTGGCACATCCTTGTTAATTTGTCTTTGTTTTTCAGGTAAGGGTTACAAAACATAGTTATTAGTTAATTAATAATAACATATTACACTAATTTTAAAGAACATATATGCACACAATAAAATATTATTAAATTTTATAAAATTAGCATCATATATTACATGTCCTCTTAATTAACAAGATGTTTTGGCCATCTCACATGTTGATTAATTGCACACTCATGTAATAAAGTTCATCTTAGACTAGATGTGGAAGAAGTGCCATTAGTTGTGATGTAGTTAATACAAAAATTTTGAAGTTTTCTTCTCCTATCTCCACTGTATGAACCCTATCAGTTGGGTTGCAACGAGGAAAATAAGTACCTTTGGCACAAACATTTGATGGGTCATCAATTGCCAAAAAGCACAACACTCCCTAAATGTATGGTCAAAGAAAATTAGTAGAAAAGCAAAAATGTAAATAAATGAGAATATATTATAAGTTTTCTAATTAATAAATTGACAATAAAAAGCTTACCTTTTCTATACCAGTTGGTGGATACGTATTACCATGTGATGAGTTGGAGTTGGCATTTGAATGTGTACGTGGAATATCCTTCGCAAACCTATCTAAATGTCTTGCATCCATTTGAACGTCCATGTCCATTTGAACGTCCATTTGAACGTTCATGTCCATCTGAACGTCCGTATCCATCTGAACGTCCATTTTTTCACTTTCTTTGCTTCTTCTAAGTGAGTTATCATTCTTGTGTTGTTATTTATCTATTACATTTCTCATTATCTGTTCTGACATTGCTTCAAAATTATGAGAACTTCCTTATTTTGTGAATCCTTAATACGACTTTTTCTCCCAAAATAAGGTATAAGATTCTCTCTCTTTTCTAGCCCAGGAACTCGACCTAAATGTTCTTCACCTAATGTCATCTCAAGTATATCATTCATTATACCTTTTTTTATTTCAAGTTCTCCAGTCTATACCTTCTTCATCAATGTTTCCTATAAAATCCATAGCCAAAAAAAATTTAAATAATAATCTTAGAATAGGATATAAGATTTAAAGCTAAAAATTGCTTTCATAGTACAGTATTTTTACAATTTTTTTCAAAACTTCTTTTGTTTCATCTTTTAGTATTTGTCGTTGATCACTTAGTAAGTGAGTGTCAAGCCACGCCTCATGACGCTCCATGATAGCTCCAGCTCCTTTTTGCTTCTTCTGTTAAATAAATTCAAATATTATTTCAACAATCAAAGAATATATATCAATCGACAATAAAAACCTTGCCAATTTCTGTTTTGAACCACGATAGGCAGCCTTACTTCCAAAATATGTGTGTTTATTTAACTTAGCTTTTTCTTGCATTTCTTTCCTAAGTTTTAGGGCTTTTGCAGAAAGGTTTTGATTAACAAATATCTCCCACTTCTCTTTAGATATGAAGCTGTACTTATGTGGTGGAGTATACAGTTATTCAGGATCATCCAAATAAGGAAAAATGAATGTTCTAGCTAAATATGATTTGAATTTCTTGAACTTATCACCCGCATCAACCATATAAAAATGATATGTCATACGTGGATCAATCTCAAATGATTCCTACAATAAAAAACATAAGTATCATAAGTACGAAATAATATTGTACACATAGAAAAGCATATAGTATTAAGTATAAGTTTAGCAGTAGTACGTACAAATAACGATTCCTAAATTTCTTCTTTGCGAGACTCGGGCACTAATCGCCAATCAATTATGGTGATATCAATGGTCGATTAAGTTATACTTCCGATAGCACTAGCCCACTTTGAACTTGTATCACCATATGGTACCCCATCTTCGTCAACCTCAACTACTATCCTCTCTCTTTTCGTTAATATATTTGACAAAGTTGTCATTGCTCAACCTTTCTTCCTTTTTGTACTCTTTCCATGGGTACCACCTTCATTTCCTGAGTTAGAAGAATGCTCCATCAATCTGCATAAAAATAAAGTAATAATATGTGAGTATACACCTAAGCATGACTTGTTAGAATGCATAAACATGTTAATAAAAAGTAAAAGTTATGTGATTAATTAGTTATAATAAGATGTAGGTACGATACTCAAAAAAAGAAAATTAATAAAGTATATGAAAATTACCATATATTTATTTATTATTAATCCATATGCCTTCGCAATTAGTACGCAAATAAAAAAATGATTCTTCATTCTCTGTGTCATCATCATAAACTTCATTGGGTATCTCGTTATCATCACAAACCATTGAAGCCCGTTGAAACTCCTCAATATCTTCATCTGTCTCATCATTCTCAATCCCATTTTTGTACAATTCGTGCGCTTTTAATACAAAGAGAAATGTTATTCCAAATGTTTTACATTAATTATTATTTAAATTAAATTTTAACTAATTAGACCTCATTTAATATAAGTAATTATAGTATGAACCTTATAAATGTATTAATTTTGTATTTATTTTAAAATACAGATCTCGCTATTAAATTACGACAGACCTATAAGTATTTATGGAGCATGTAATGTACTTTTTTGGTGTGGATGCAATTTTATTGGGGATATATTGAGTTTTCGGTTAAATATCAGCTAGTTAAATCTTAATTAATTTTATTGAGTATTATTTTTATTGTCATAAATTTTTAAGGTATTATTTAAGATCCTTTCTCAATAGAACTGTACACTAGTATAACATTAACTGAATTTAAATTTTAAAGTGTAAATAAAATGAAAAACTATTGACTAAATTACGTGAAAATAGGTTTAGGACTGGTGTACAGAACACTCCAAAGGTTAAGTATTATATCCCTTGTGAAAAAAATAGTAATCAAAGAATCAATCAATGAATTCAATGCTTTAGCGTACACTTTTTGCCAGCACTTTATGTAGTTTTAGTTGGTTGAATACAAATATTAAAATAAATATTCCAATAAAAATTAATTTTAATTGTCAATTTATTACTCTTAAATATTTAGATTTATATTCTCTTTTACTCATATGATGGAAAAAACAAAATTTTAATAGAAAAAATAATAAAATAATTTAATTTGTACTTGATTGACTTATTTTTTTAAAACAAATAGAATAAATGACCCAATTTCTTATTTAAAGAATCAAACAATACTAATGACTTATTCTATGAAACTGTAGTGTTTAGTGATAACTTTTCTACTTAACTCTAATTTGTTAAAAACCAATCCATTACGATAATTAAATATTTAAATTGGTTCAATAACTTTGAGTGTCATTTGGTATAGAAAGAAAATCAAAAAGTGGAATACTAGGGAACTTTTTTCTTCAGCTCTTTTTTGTTCACAGTGTCGGAATTAGGAGTTGGAATTTTTTAAAGTATATGTATTCATATTGATTTTATTAACTATACAACTAGGGGCGCATATTTATTATGTTTATCAATTTATTTAGTTCATAACTTATTTAAAATTAATATTATAATTTAATTTTTAACATTTTAATTCATAATATTTAGTCCGTTTTTAAATTTAACAAATTTTGTCCAAAATTTTAATTTTCGTTAAATTAATTTAACGGTATTATTAATATAATTATATGAAAAATCGATGATCAAATTATAAATTTTAAAAGTTAGTTGAAGTTCAAACAAATTAAAAAAATCAAGTCATGCCATAATTAACTAACCGTTAAATTCATTTAATAAAAATTAAAAATTTGAATTAAATTTATTTAATTTAGAAATGAGAACTTAAGTAGGTTAGGAAAAACCTATTAAATAAGTGAATATGATATGGAAAAAAAAATTTATAAATCAGAATTAGTTAATACGAAACTAAAATTACACTAATTTGACATGATTTATCATTAGATGTATATGATGGCAATTTCTTACGTATAAAGACACTTATGGCACCAAAACATTTTTTTTTTTGTTTTGTTTTGTTCAATCTTCAAGGGCAACATTTTGAGTGGGAATTAATTATTATTGTTACTATTTAACCTATAGTCAATGCTCTTAATAAAGATCTGACATGATAACAACAGACATGTAACCACCTGTCCCAAGAAAATAAATAAATAAAATATTTTAAAATTTATAATAATAAAAATAATATCTCTTATATTTAAATTATATATTTTTATAATTAAAAAAAATAATTTTTATATCATTTTTTAATAACGTTTAAATTAAATTATGGTAATTTAAACTTGTTTAATATTATAAATTTAATATTAAATATTCAATATTATTGAGATGCATACATAACATTCAATATTTTAGAAATATTATTTTTAGTAATTTTTAAAATACAAAAATTCTTTTTGTGACTGACTTCAAAATATTTAATTTTTATTTTTACATATTTATGTGCTACTAATTTTGAACAAATATTCAATTTGCTGAAACACTCTTTAGTTTTGGACACAAATTAACATCCTATAAAATTTTCATACAGGTTAAAGGTAAATATTATCTCTTATGCTTATGAGTTTTGGCATATTTTCAGTAATGCCATTAACCTTTATAAAAATGTCTATAATGTCCTTAAGGTTTATATCTTATAGCAATGATGCCCTTAATAACTAACGGCGTTAACTTGTTCATCCATAAATTTTTCTCTTAATTTTCTAAAATAATTTTTAAAATAATTTTAAATTTCTCTGAGAATTTTGTTTTAGTTGAATAATCTTTATTTTATTCATTATTTAATTTCTTAACAAGTCTCTGATATCAAATTAAAGCTAAATTTTAATTTAAAGTTTCAGTTAACTTATCTTTTTATATGTTCTTCAAATAAATAAAATTCAAAAATTAAATTATCAAATTCTATTTCATTTACTTGGACATATTTTTGTGTGAAATAGTTTCTTAAAATTTTTCCAACAAGATTATCTATTATATATAATGTACTGAAAACTTAATCTGTGTAATAATCTAAAAAAGTGTCAAGTCTTCTAAAATTTTCTAAACAAGTTTCATAACATTTATTGTCAAAATATTGTTCTATAAGCTCCATACATTTACTTTCAAATTCTTCTAGTTTGGTCATGGTTTTATTTTAGTTTATGAATGTGCTAAACAAATATTTAAACATTCAAGATTCTTAATTAGCTTAAGGTTATAGTTATCATACCTGAATTTAATGGGTCCACTATGATCTTCCCTTCCTATGTTCGTCTTCTTTTATAACATTTGTTATACCTCAGTTTGCTTCAATTCTTGATACTCACTTGATAATTGAGAAGGCCTTGTATCATTACATATTATAGTGTTTAAAATTTGACTAAAGTGATGAGAAAAGAGTGACTTTACTACATTTTATTCATAATATGATAATTATTACAATCTAAGGCCAACTAAGAACCTTGAAGGGATCCTTAGCCGCTCATTTTTAGAGGTTACATAATTTCCAAATAACACATAAGATGAGAATAATTTATTCCTAAGCTCTCTCTCATTGCTCTCTGTGTATGCTTCGTATCCTCCTAGAATGAAAATAAGAGTTCTTTTTATAACAAAAAGAATCTCATTTACAAAATAATTTACCTACTTTTACTATTCCTTGGCATGTACTGCCAGCTAAAAATGTGGGTCATACATCTTTCTTTTTCTTTGTTTCTTTCCTGCCTTTCTTTGTTGTTTATTGCCAACAGTCTTGATAATAGGGATGATGACGTTTCTTCATTTTGTCAATCTCTGAAGCAAAAAATACATTTGTGATCTTGAGTTACCTTCCTAGCATAAAAGCAAAAAATCTTCCTTGTATCTTGACAACCTTCTAAATTATTGCTGTTGAAATTTGCTTCAAATTTAGTAATTTTTTCTCCATCTTCTTCAGTGAGAGATATATTACTATAAAAATAATGATGCCTTTACTATGTGTTCTTGAGTGGACTTTCTAGTCAAGTTGTACAAGCTAAACATTTGTGTTTTGTTGCGATTTCTGTACTAATCTTTTTCTTCTTCAGCTTCTGATATATTTCTGGAAGATGTTTCTTTGAATAAGACTGGTGGTCTTACTACTTTTCCTAAAGTTCTTAACCTGCTAGTTGATGCTAGTTGTTATTATAGTTCTGTGGAATAATTTTTTTATAACTTCCTCTAGATTTGTTAACTTTGGTGTTATGAAATTGACATAACTTCCTTCAGCTTCAATTCTATTGGTGAAGGCTTTGTGAGTTACTCCACTGAATCCAAAAATAGGTTTGCTTGCTTCGGCCCAGTTGTTCTAAATTTCAAGTTTTGGACCATTATAAACTACATAAATCTTCTTTTGTTCCTCTTTTTCAGCTTCATCAGTCTAATTAAAATTTCCTTTTCCTTTTTATCAGAAGTTTTACCTTCTTTTGAACTGTTAGGTTCTTTCATTTTGATCTAAACTTTTTTCTCATAAGTTTTTTAGGATTTTTTGATTTTGGGAATTGTTTTGAGTAATTAAGTTATTCTTTTATATTACTTGTTTTCATAAGAGACTTCTCAATATATAAAAGCTCAAGTTGTTTCCGAATGATTTTTATTTCCTTATCTTTTATCTTGATCTTTATATCAATCTGCTCCATTCCTACAATCAAAAAAATAGTTAATGGTGCTAATTCTCTAGTTAATGCATCTGCAAAACTATTTTTTGCTCATGGCAAATTTTCTACTTCAAACTTGTAATAATTTAACCATTGTTGTCATCTGATGAATCTTCCTTACTCATTATCTCCTTTAATATTAGTTCTCAAAAAATGTTCAAAATTATTATTGTCAGTTCTAACAGTAAATCTTGAACCTATGACATAAATTAAAAATTTTTTAATAGCTTTCTTCACAGCTAGATATTATTTTTCATTACTACGATAATTTAATTTAGAGCCTTGAAAAGATCCCGAAGTAAATATACAAAGATATTCATCTTTATCATCAACTCTTGCCTTTAGTATTGCTCCCCAATATTCATTTTATCGTCTAGTTCAGGATGATATAAAGCTGGTAAATCTTTTACTTGTTCTTTTACCTTTTTCATGTATTTAGTGTCTTGGTCAGTACAATGCAAAACATAATCTTTTTTTTTTAATTTTTGTTTATAATGGTTTTCTCATTTCTACTAATTTCTTTATATAAGCTTCTACATATGTTAAACATCTTAACAATCTTTGTAATTGATTTTTATCTTTAATTTTACTGGAAAAATTTTGTATATTGTTCAAAATATGAGATTGTAGGTAATGTTTTATATTTTTGATTGCTAATCCTAAATATTTTATTTTTTGTTAGGTAATTACCGTTTTCTTTTCAGATAGTATAATTCTTGATTTTCTACATTCTTGCAAAACATTAATAATATATATAAGTAATGCTTTTGTAAATTGTCAATGAATATTAGTATATCATCTATATAAATACAACAAAAATTATGAAATTTTTTAAATATATTATCCATATATCTTTAAAAAATTTCTAGTAAATTATGAAATTTCTTAAATATATTATCCATATATCTTTAAAAAATTTATAGTGCTTATTTTAATCCAAATAAGACAACTTTTTATTGGAATTGCCCTTGTGGACAACTAAATGCTGTTAATTTTTGAGATTTTTCATCTAGTTTTATCTGTCAAAATCTACTTTTACAATCAAAATTTGAAAAATTCTTTTTTCCTTAGAATAGTGATAATAGTTCTTCTTTTTTTATAATAAACCATTATGAATAATTTTTTTGTTTAAAGGTTTAAAATTTATTACCATTCTCTTTTTTTCTCTTCTTTTTTTAGCTTCTTTTTTTACTAAGAACGCTGGGCTAGAATGTAGTGAATTACTGAAAATAATTACTTTTAATTCCAAAAGTTATTGATTTTCTTTTCAAATTCGTCTCTATTTTCTTTTAACTCTTATGAGTTTTGAATGGTTTTTTAATTTTATATTTGTTATTTCATTAGATTTGTTAATATTTGGATCTAACGATTTTTCTTAGCATACTATTTTTAATAATTTTCTTACACATGTTAAAGTTTTATCTTATTGTATTTCATTTAGGAAAGGGTTTTGGCCAACCTCTATGTCTAAATATTTTCTAAATATGATTTTTGTTATTGTTTTACATTTTCACAACGTTTTTGCTTTTTATGTTGTGACAAAAAAGTTGGTGAAGAAACAATTAAAGCTTTTCTTATTTTGATATAGATGGTTTCACCTTCTAGAGTTATTAAGCTTATTCTATCTAAATATTAAGTAAAAGATTTATATAAATTTAAGAAATTGTTTCATAATAAAATATCAACCCCAATTTCTTGTTGATATATTATAGGTATATAAAATGTTTCTCCTCCTATTAGTATATCTGTATCTTTTAATACTTTATTAAGGTTTATTGTAGTATTATTTGCTATCCTTACCACTAATTCTCTAGGTGATTGTTTTGAAAATTCTTCGAAAAATACATGTTTACTAGCTACACACATACTTTCACATATGTCAATATATGCATGTAAATGATAATTATTATATCATTTAAATTTTAATCCTATTTTTCTATATGTATTATTTGGATTTATTATAGTTAATAACTCATCTATAATTCAGAATCATTTCTGAATCAGAAAAAAATGTTTTTGAATCTTTTATTTCTTCTTTAGTTTCTTCTAATAAATAAATACTGTATGTATCATCTATATCAGATTTTTTTATTGGTTCTAATTCTATTTTAAATGCTTATTCAAAAATATTTGCCTTTTGAGGGAATTCTTTTTTAAATTCTTTTCTATGTTGAATCATTAGCATGTCTTTCCTCGTTGCATATCCAACATCTACACTTCTTTCTTCCTAATAGACAATAATTTTTCTTTTCAAATCTATTATTTTGCTTTCTTCTAAAGTATCTTTGTTCATAAGGTTCTCTATTATATCTTCTTTTATATTTTTAAAAATTCTTTCTTCTAAATTTATACATTCTGAATTTTTTATACTTTTATGCTTCTTATACTTATTATAGGATTTTATATTGCATCCATATTTTTCTGGTATTCTAAAATCTTTTGTGTCTCAACAAATTCTATCATTTCCTCTTACTTGTTTATATTCTTTATTTTCTTGACATTTTAGAATTATCCAACTCTTAAGGTTCCTTATTCTTCCTCCTAATGTATCAAGTATATTTTCTCTATTATTAATCCATCATTCAGTCATTATTTTATGTAATGTTCTAGGTAATTTTTGGAAAAAAAATTTCTTATAGGTTTCTTGCATAGAAGGTGGTAATTTGTGATAATACATTTCATATTCACATATAAAAGAATCTATGTAACACGTATTATATATTTTCATATTAACTAAATACAATTTTGCTTCATTTATTTCGTTTTCATTGGATTCAGTAATATGTCTACTTTTATCCATTTACTATAGTTTCTAAATATTCTCTACCTGTAGATATATTTTCTTGCATTAATAAGTGTTTTTGTTTTGGTAAATTTGTAAACCAAGCTTTTACATTTCCTGTCATTTTGTGAACTACTAATACTCTACAAGTAAAAGAGTTTGTTTGGTGGTTGTAAAAGACTGTATAATTACATTCATTCCACTAGCCAATTCATCTAAGACTTTTATTCTATCTCTCATACAATCTAAATATAAAATATCAAATTTATAACTTTCATAGGGTCTAAATTTTGGTGGAATACTACTTCTAGTTCCCCAACGTAAACTTTCTTTAATTTTAGGTTGATGTCTTCTCCTATCAAAAGATTTAGGTTTTCTTGGTCTTTGCTTATTTCTTTTTTCCCTATGTAGATCAGATGTTTCTCTTCTTTTTGAACTTGGTCTTCTTAGAGTTGCTAATATTGGTTCCATATATGGACTTATGTTTTCTTTTTCATATTCACTTTTACTAATTATTGTAATATCATATTCTTCTTTAACTGTACAAAGTCTTTCTTAATAATATTCGTTTGTTCCCAACTTCCCAGTTACCCACTTCCATGGTTCCAGTTCTCTATCTTTGTTTGTTTCGACTCAAACCCTAAAGCCGCCAGTCGACAGCCGCCAGCTCTAGCCTCACCAACACCCGTCGCGAGCCACCAGTCGCCAGCTCTAGCCTCGCCAACACCCGTCTCGAGCCACCAGCCGCCAGCTCTAACCTCGCCAACACCCGCCATGGAAGGAAGTAAGCTCAGCAAAGTTTATTTCCTCTTTTTCTTCCTTTACTAATCATATATTTATTACTGTTATTGGGATTGGTTGCTTGAACTAGTTGTCTTAGACTTTTGTGCGTATCCAAATCCATTGTTTCAGTTAGAACTTACAAGCAACTTACTATTCTTTTTTTGCTCAGCTTTAATTTTTCAAATTTCTGATTTGGAAATACAACAATCAGTGTTTGCTTATTGAATGAATCTTTCAATTCCCTTTTATAGAAGCAAACGCTTCTGCTTTTGCTAAGTTTTTTATTTTATGCGATCCATGAATATTATATAGGAAGTAGATAAATGAAAAGATGCCAAATTAGATGTAACTAACAATTCCTTCTTGGTGCATTATGAAAGCCTGAAATTTTAGATATATTTGGATGAATGTAATAATAATAGAAATGTAACTATTAATATTCACCGATGCACGGGTGTTGGTAACTTATATTTGGATGAATGTAACTATTAATATTCAGCCTGAAAGCCTGAAATTCCTTCTTCATATCAGAAATGTAACTAATAATATTTTCGCGTCGACACGGGTGTGGTGGATGAATGTGCCACGTCCAAGTAACATAGAGGCTTCGCTATTAATTTGCTGAATTTAAAATATTTATTTTCTTAGTCGTTATGAATTTTTGTAAACTTTTTATTATTTTAGAATCTAGATCGTAATTGTTTTGAATTTTTTATAGATTAATATATTATGAATATGTATTTTATGGATTAATGTATTATGAATATGTATGTGTGTCGCGTTATAATTTGATTATATTTTTAGTTATAGAAAAAAGTTTTGCAAAAAAAATTTTAAAAACCATTGAAAACCGTTAACCAAACTGGACCAAACCAGACCAAATTGGACGGTTTTAAAATTTTTATTAGTTAAACGGTCCGGTTCGATCCGGTTAAAATAATATGAACGGTCCAGTCCGATTAATTTTTTTTACTAAAAATCGGACCGGACCGGACCCTGGACACCCCTACCTAGCACAACATTAATTCCTAGTCTTTAGACAGAGAAATTAATTGTAAGTGGTGCTCTTAGTGCAATAATCAAATACTGACAATTAGTTCTGTCAAACAATAACCATTATTTGGACCGACAGTTGTTCACATGAAGAAATAAAAGTCTTTATAATCATCACGCATTTACTATCAAATGCGCATTGTTATTTGGCCAAATTGTGTCTTCTTTTGTGCAAAGTACAGTTTGCATAAATAAGTCTACACAAACATTTACGTATTTTTAGTTAAATTTATCTTCACGATAGAGGTTAATTTAGTAATATGTTATTTCAATTAATTCAATTGAAAATACTAGGCTAATTGGATAAAATGACTACCTAAAAAAATATTTGACATGAAGTTTGAAGCAAATAAGTTAAATTATGTAGTGTTTTCGTAATTAAATAATTTTTTTAAAATTACTGTATTCAATTCCAAAATTAATTGGGTCAAAACTAATTAAGTCATAGCTCTCATATCTATATATTAGACCTATTAATCTAAACTGAGGACAAAATTTCTTTAAAACCATAAATAAAATATTTAGTCTTTAATATTTTTTTTTTATGAGCCTTTAAAATTAATAATAACAAAAGAAGCAATTTCATTACTTGGAATAATCCGGTACATCTCTGTCAAGCTTACGGCATATATAAAGTAGGAATCATCACATCAGGTTTGAAAGGATTTCGTAACTTTTCTTTAGTAGGACATATTTATCTATTTATTTGAAGATAATAAATATAAGAGAAGGTTATCACAGTATGCTTAAACCATAGTCATTTAATACCTAAATCAATAACAATTAATAGAATAATTTATGATGGTATATTGAAGACTATAACTAAAAGAATATTTATATATTCTTTTAATTAGGATTTTATAATCTTTTAATTAGAACAAAATTGACATCTACTCAATTAGCTCATATCAATTTTGAGCAGTTTAAGCTTACCAAAATTAGACCACTTAATTTCAGTTTATTAAATTAAATAGTTAATATAATTTAATAAAAAATATATGTTGTCCAATTTTATAAGAAATGTGATCAAATTTTTTTTTGCATATGGTGATGCGATGAAGCTGCTTCAATCTTTGAGCCCTCCTCCACTCACAAAAGGAAACAATGGCAAGTACAAACTCGAAGATAAAGGTCTTCCTTCACATAATAAATAATCATGACTTAGAAGTTGTTGGAAAATCAATTCTCCTAGAAGCTTGAGTTATTGGAAAGAGAGTCAATAATCATTTTATTCATATCACTCCCCATAAGTGTTGGTATGTATAAAATGATTGTTGACCATTCTCCCAATAGCTTAAGCTTTTAGAAAAGTTGGTGACCAACAACTTCTAACATGGTATCAAAGTTGGAGGTCTTATATATATTCAAGGCCGAGCAACCCCAATTGTTAAATTGCTTGTGTTTAGCTTACATGGTGCATACAACCAAGACTTATAGGGGAGTTATAGATGTAGAAAATGATTGTTGGTCCTTCCGTCAATAACTTAAGCTTTTTGGGAGGGGTATTAGAGCTTAATACAAGACCTAGCTACCCCAATTATTGAATTGAAAGTGTTTGACCTGCATGGAGCATAGACATTTATGAGAGAGTAGCAGAAGTATAAAAGTAATGTTGGTTCTTCTCCTAAAAGCTTAAGTTTTTTAAAGAATTGGTGACAAATAATTTCTAACATCCAGAATTTTAAAATTGCAAGTGTTTTGCCTGCATGGTTAATAGAGTTAACACTTATAGGAGAGTGATAGATGTATAAAATGATTATTGGTCCTTTTTTTAATAACTTAATTTTTTTTAGATAGTTGATTTTTCAATAACTTCTTACACATGTGTTTCATTAACCATGTCCAAAAACTTTGTAAGCAATCAACAGGTGCACGGTTGATGATATGAAGATATTGTTTGACGGTAAATATTTTTACTCAAAGCAAAGGTCACTTGATAGTATTTTTTTACCAATTCCTAGGTGGTTGGTAACTAAGAGGTATCATAGTTAATGCACTGATATTCTTTATCTCCCATAGTATTAAAAAATCCCATTGATACTATTTATTTCCCACATTATTAAAAAAAATTCCATTTTAGTACCCGATTAAAGTATTGGTTTTAACCATTTTGAATAGTATATATTCCTTTTTGGTCAAAGTTGGTTACATGTGTCCTACACGACAAATTGAACATTTGTAGAATTTAAGAGGGAAAAAAAGGCAATAGAAAAAAAAAATTTAATGGATAAAAATGGTGTTATTTAGTGTTATTATTGTCGAATAAAATTATCATAAATAAAAGGCAACAAAATTTAAAATTGTGATAATATTGTCACTCTAAAATTATAATAATTAAGTAATTTTAATTTTTTATTCTAAATTTTTGTGTCCTTTTGTTAAACTTTTTAACCTTATGTTAGTAGTGACTAATCTTCCTAACCGCTGTTAGGCTTAGAGCGCGTGAAACTAATTACTATCTCGTAAGGGCGTTGAGAGTAAGGGAGGGCCAAGAAAAGGGAAGAGACTTGTTAACTGCCATGGGGCCAGGTTTAATAGCCTAGTTAATGTATTGGTATCTTTATTTATCATGTTATTAAATTGAGAGGGGGCTCTATGTACATATATATTAAATATAATCTAATTTTTATAAAATTTAAATATTTATATTTTTGAAATAAAGAATAAATCAGTACATCTATGCATGTGTATATGTATACGTTTTGGTCAAATAGGTAGCATGTATATTTGTCAACAGTGTGTATATATGGCTATATTAATTATGAGTCCATTTTAAGGTTAATTATGTTTTATGCCCTCAACTTATTGAGTTTATTACAAACATGTCTATAATATTTATATAGTTTATAAATATATCTATAATGTATTTAAATCAATAAAATTATAGAATTTTTAGTAAAATACTTTAAATTTTATAAACATGGTGGACATATGTGTAACAAATATTCCTATAATTTTAGAGTTTTAAATACAATGTGCATCGTGTTTGTAACTTTGTGGTATCAATGAGGTTGGTTGAAGATATTAGAGTATAAAAATAATGTCCTATATTATTTAACAATTATACTAGTATGATATTTATAAGTAGTACAAGACTTAATTTCTTTTGAGGTTAAAATTTTAAGAGTAGATGACTTATGTTACTTATAGTCTATATAAAATTTACATAGTATTAAAGTTTCAGTCAATTAATGGGCCAAGAAAAAAACACTAATGGTCTCCCTCACCAAAAAAAAAAATACATCGGCTAATTTTTCTTCTTCAAATTTTTCAATATTTCTTCTTCTTCTTATCTTCTTCTTTGTTATCTTGCTGCACAAGGCAATCAAGTTACATAAAATACAAATTAACTATATATTTTTGCTGAAAAGACAAACCAAATCTACTTTCAAACAATTACCATGAAACCCCATGCCCTTGGAGATTTCATAAAGTAAAATGAAAATAATTACGTTCCAAATAAGCCTATTATATGTTTTCCATAGTCTATAAAGTAACTTTCCCTTTGTTGACTATGACCCAATAATTTTTCGTCTCCATGGAAATTAAAATTTGTAAACTGCATAGCCGTGTTATGGGGATGTTACTGTTCACGTGTTTAAGAAAACAATACTACGTACGACTCCATGCAGTGTTTGTGGATTATGAGAACTCTCTGATATGAGAGCACATTAATTAGTTTGTTCTTCTTGCCTTTCTTTTTTCATTCTTTCTTTTGCCATTTGCTAACGAAAAACATTTTTTTTTTAATATCAAGTTCAGATAATTTCAAGTTACATATGTTATAATACATATGAAGGGTCCATCTTTTTGTACATGATTATAAAATGTATCATATTTATATCATGATAATCCCATCCCATCCCAACTAAGAAAGACTTTGATTATCTTTACTTCTAGAAAAAGGCTAAAAAATAATATTAGGTATACCAAATAAACGTATTTGGTCAATCAAAAAATAAATAAACAGACTTGGAATACTTCAGTTTTTACTTTTGTACTAAAACAAAAAATCATACGGCCAATTTTCAGCTATGAACTTTCAAATATCTAAATTTTAGTCATTGATAATTTTTGAATTAAATCAAAAATGTTTTTTAATTCAATGACAATTTTTGCATAATTAATATAATTCGCCTATTTTAAAGGGGTGTTTTTGTCTATCCACATCTATAATATTTGTTTTTAGCTTCCTAAAAATCATTTTTTAATTATTTTAAGATCTAGTTAATCGACGTTAGGAGGTTTTTTGTTCTTTTTTTTTTTTAAAAAAAAGAAAAGAAAATATTATTTGTAAAATAAAATTTAATAAAATAATGTTATAAATAGGGGTACATAAAAATACCCCTAAAATGGATGAATTAATATTAATTTTGAAAAAATTATCAAATTTTTAAAAATATTGTCAAATTTAACTCAAAACATATCGATAACCAAAATTTGGGTATTTAAAAGATTTTAATTAAAAATTTGAGTAATTTGGAGTACTAAACTAAAAACTGCACACACCTAAATTCCAAATCCCTAATACACGGTTATATATTTTCACATTGAATTCAAAAGCTTGCTTAATTTCTTTTTTCCTTGTAAAAACACCTACCCTATTTATATGAGGTTGAGCTCGAGATGCTTGGAGAACAAATTATGGCTTTTTATTTTAATCGTGCTGCATTTTTTTTAATCTTGGTATTCATTACCTATGCCTTGTTGATCTTTAAGGTTAATGCAGGTTAGTAATTATTGTCTTAAAATTCTTATGGTTTTTGCATGGTATAATCTCCTTCTTACATGAAATTTCATTTTTAAAACGTCAAAAAACATATGTGTTATTTGTTTGAATTATATCTCCAAAAAAAAAGCTAATTTCTTAAGTTATAATAAATAGATTTACAATTACCAACGATTTGTAATTACTCGTCGGGTTGTTGGTATTTGCATTAATTTTCTAATTTGAGCCTTGCTCCACACATATGGTGTGGCATTTAACCCCTTCTCAATAAGCCTTTTAGGATTAGGCTAGATGCTTGTTTTGGAAAATAATATCTAACATTAGAGTGTATTTAACATTGTTTTTTTTTTTTCTTAATTATATTTTTGTAACATTTAAGTCGATCTATTTTATTTTTTAGAAGAGAAATATTACACATATACACTCACTTTTGTTTTATTTACATGTGCCATTATACTTTCGAAAATATAATCTTTTTTTTCTTTTTCGGTTTAAGAAAAGAAAGACAGGACAGAGAAATTATTTATTATTATTATTTTTTTGAAATAACTGCAATTCGATCATGCATCCGTAATTGGGTTTCAAACCCCAAATTTTTTATATGCTCCAATGAGCTACATGTTGTTAAGCCACTCTTTATTGGCACAAAGAGAGAATTATTGATAATGTCTTGTTATTACTCTTTCCTTCTTTATTTTCGGGTTGTTTATGATCAAAGTTAAACATTCGTTAATTTGTATTCATTCAAAGTTATGAGGATGAAATTATTCGATTCTTTTGATCAGGTATGGATTAGTTCATATAATTCACTTAATAATACTTATGCAAACATAGTTTAATTCCTGTTGTAGTTGGTAATGTGAGGAAGCAGCTTAGAAGTATTCCTACTCCTCCGGAACAGTCTGGAAACAGTGGCAATTGCCATACCAATGACCCCTATGGTGCTCGGATCAAGCCAACAAGAAACTGTAGGAAATACAGACATTTCACTTGAAGAAGTGTCAACATATATTGGATCTCGTTTCCTTAACATGAAATTTAGCTTTACTTATCAACTCAATAGAGTTATATAAAAGGTCAAAATTATATTACTTAAAATTTTATTATTTAGTGCCGAACGTATTAAAATAATCTATCCCAGATGATATGTATGTCAAATAATATATGATATATTATTATAATAAGAAAGCAATGTCATTTACTATCAATAAACATTAATGTCATATCAATATTTTTAAATTTAGAAATATTAAAACATTATATTGTGCAGCTTCCTAAGAAAACAATGTCATTTATTATTTTTTTAATTTAATGCAGTTAGTAAGTTGAAACTAAGAAGTAATTAACCCATTAAAAATGTATTAAAATTTAAAAACATAAAATTATTTTAAAAAAAAATAAATTAAGATATTTGGCCATATTTTAAAGTTATTGTTTTCTGAAACATAGCTAAGATGTATTTTTACCGTTTTTAAAAACTAGATATGGAAAACAATCTTCATATACTACGCTAAATGGCGCAAGTGAAAGTAATTTACGCAACTTTTGTTTTTCGTACGTTCCTTTACGTTTGCATGTTAGGGTATTAGACCAACTTTTTGATTTTAAGCTTAATACAACAACTTTATGATTTTAAGCTTAATATATATATATATTTTTCCTGTACGTTGGTCTTGCTCTTTCTTTATTATAAATTTTAATTAAAATATTTGACATACATAATATAACACATATTAGAGAGACAAATTTCTATCAATTATAACAATTATGATAATAAAAAATAATTAGTTAATTATACTTTTATTTCCTAAACTTTAATTAAATTTACATATATATTCCAAAACTTTTAAAATATACGATTTGGCCATCACATTTTTAAGACTTTACACATAAGCTCCTAAACTTTTAAATCATACAATTTGTCACTAAACTTTTAAAACTTCATACATATGTTCTAACATTTTGATTCAAAAATATGTATTTTAGTAGCCTAGTTAAGACCTATGTGTCAACTTTTAAAAGTTCAGTGATTAAATTGTAAAATTTTAAACTTTAGGAACTTATGCGTAAAATTTTAAAAGTTTAAGATTAATTATAAGAATTAAACATTTAAATAGCTATGTGTAAATTTATTCAAATTTTAGGGCCTAATAAAATAATTAAGCCCATTTTCTTACCTTCAAATAGTAACATATTAAATTTGAAATAGAAAAAATATTTAATTATGAAAACATACTTTTAGAACAATTTGGCCAAATACTTAGATAAATATTCCTTTGTTTTCATTTTTTACAAGAATTTTTAAAAATAATGGCCAAATGATCTCATAGTTTTTTAAAATTATTGAAAACTACTTTTTGATAATGGTTTGAAAAATACTTTTAAAAATTCTTTTCAATTAGCAGGCAAACAGACCTAACTTAAGTATCTATAAACTCGAAGGTACAATATAATGTTACATGTCCTTTTAAACTCTCCAAAAACTATAGATAATATTTTTGAATGTAACATTAGATATGTGCATAGCATTTGACGGGTGCAACTTTGAAGGTTTTATAACCAGGATATTTTTAACCCAAAACATTGTCTAATCACTAAGTTATATTTAAGTTATTATTATCTTGGTGTTGCTTTAACAATTTTTGCCTTACAATAAAGACATGTAAATGATTCATTATATTCAGCTCCAGTAGGTTTGTAACATTCAGGACATGCCATGTATCAAAAACTTTGATTTAAGTTTGTAACCGAAATTGTAGCTTGGATCCAAAAAAAAAACTTTGAAAGAAAGAATAAAAGAATTCAACACAATTACCATTTCAAGCAAATCCTTTATGCTATCAATTTGAGATACATTCTCAAGTGGAGGTAGGAATGTTGACGATATTAATGCATTCAAACACAACTCTTTTGTGATAACATCTTTAGCGTTGCTTTCATTTTCAACATACATTTCATCATTTATATATTTTTTATTGTCTCACATAGAAGAGGGAAGAATTGGACCACATAAACAATCTATCTTTTTGTTAGCATAAAATGAGCAAGAAACTAATTAAAATTATAATGAAAAGTTAGCATTTAAGTTTTTGATAAAAAAAAAAATACAAGGCTTACCAAAAAACGAAAGGAATTAGCTTCAAAACTGTTAGCGTTTATAACAAAAGAGGTTGAGGGTTTGGTTGACAAAGACATGAAATTTATCTATATATAGTAATAATAATGATAAAAGGTAATGGAACAAAGGAAAAAAAAATGTTAATTCTATGTAGCTGACATGTTTGTCCTAATCAATAAGATTGGAGAATAGAAATATGAAAATATTGATATATTTTTTCTCTCCCCTATCCTCCCTCTTCTCTCATATTATTAACCTAAACCAATATGTCAAACTGATTCACAAGTAATTAATAATTTTTTTTTGTGCTTCTTCATTTTTTATTTTGAAAATTACTTGTGGTTCAGGTGGTAAGACTCTCAATTCTCCCACTAGGAACCCAAGTTTGAATCTCACCCTAGTGTGTGTGAGTGTATTTTCTCTTATTAATAAAAAAATGGACTTTAGAGCCCCTTTAAAAAAACTAAAAAAAATTAATAATTTTTATAATTGAAAATATATTCATTTTACGGGAAATTCTATCTTACAGAAGTTTGTAAGATACATCCGGTAAAATAATGGTGTAAAAAAACTAACAAGTCATCTGATACCATTTTATAAACAGTTATTCTTTTATTTTATAAAACAATTAAGAACAAAAAATCTCAAAATAAATAATCAAGAAAATCTAACAATCGGTGTCTTTTTCTCCGTAACCCAAACATAATTATTAACCAACAATGTTGAGGAAAAATAATGGTGAAGGGATGCTAGCTAACTATAATGATAAAATTTGTCGTGCATATTTTTTCAATGTAAAATTTGTTCGCACACCTAATAATCTCCCCTCGAATGAGAACACATTTACTCTCCTTAGACTTCAAATATGCCATAATACCAAGGACCAGCCATTAAACTGTATCCACCAAACGAGCCAACTTAATCAAAGAAATATTCAAAGAACCCAAGCCAACTTAATAAAACCTTAAGGAGTTCAAATGAGTCTAAAACAATGTCTCTGAATTTCCAATAAGATCCATTAGGGAACTCACCATTTGTTCAGACTTGGGCCACGTGTTTTACCTACATGGGTTCACTTTTAAATTGAAAATCCACCTTGTGTGCACCTACACAATACAAATTGAACCCTAACTCTAATGCCACTTATTGTGCCTGAGATTCTAACCCAAAAGGTTACCCTATTAATAGGAGTAGTTCATCCTAATTATATACCAAATTTATTATTAATATTTTTCCAATATAAAACTTGTTCATACAACTAACAAGATTCATGAAACTTTTAACAAAGATCTCAACAACCAACACAATGTAACAAAAGATAGAAAACATGTTGGAGACACTCAAAATTACGAATGATAAGACGATAGCGAGACCAGTCGACTACTTCAAAGATGCTATTTTTGACGAAATTAATGCATTTGGACTTTAAAGCTCCACTACTTTAAAGAGAAATTATTCTTGCTTTACTACATTGATGCCGAATCAAATGAGGTCCCACCAATTGAGGGTCTTCTTCATCTTATGTTGGTTCTCATCCTTCAACCAATTGTCTTTCTTTTACTTTTAATGCTATCATATATTTTCTACTGCTTTGAAAAAAAAAAACTACTCTCACAAAAAATTGTTCTTTGTGGTTTGTATAATGCAGACCTTTTTTCCGAACATGTAGTCATAAGTAGGTGTGTCCAAAAACCAAACCAAATCGAAAAAAATCGAAAAATCGAACCAAATCGGACCGAACCGGACAGTTTAATAAGTAAAACGATCTGGTCTGGTTTTTTATTTTTCAAACTATTTGACCAACGGTTTGGTCCGATTTTTCGAAATATCAAACCGAACCGAACTGAACCAAACCAAAATTTAAAATTATTTTTAATATATATATATATATCAATTAACAGTTTAGAAATTAGAACCATCAGCGAGCCATTTGCGTCTGAAATTTCCAATCCCTAATGCGAAGTCGCGAACCGTAAGTGTGCAGTGCCTGCCTCTAGTCTGCGTCCCGCGTCCCGTGCCTAGCCTGCCGCCAACCAGCCTGCATTCCGTGCTCCACCGTTCAGCTCCTCCAGTCCGCGAGTCAGCTAGCCAGCCTGAGTCCCGCTCCCCGACGTTCAGCTTCTCCCGTCTGCAATTCAGCCTTCCAGCGAGCTCCCCCAGTCGTCCCGCGCCCCTCTAGTCGTTCAGCTCCTCCCATCCGCGAGCTCCCCCAGCCAGCCTCCCCGTCGGCCATGGAAGGAAGTCAAGGAACAAGTAATACTACTTTTTATTTTAGCAAAATCAGAGCCTTATAGATTGAATAGAAAATGAAATAAATACGTCTCAATTATTATTATTACTTATCATCATTTGATGCCTAATCTTACACATAACCCAGCTCATTTCTTTTGTTTTTATTTTTATTACTTTGAGTGACATCTAATATCGATCAAATAAACGGCTTTAATTAACATGACAGATCTAAAAGTCTCACTTGATAGTTTGTTCGTTCTCTTGCACAAAATTGAATTATATTTATGAATAAAAATATATTTGTTGTTGATAGGCAGGGTCTAGGATACTTGGACCAATCCAACCTCCCCAACGGAATAAATTTTGTATGTTAGTTTGATTCCAATAATTCAGAAGCCATTCACTCATTAAAGTTGGATAATCTTCTTTTTCATTTTAGTCCATTTACTTCCAGCTCTCTATCACATTTCAGTTATAAAAAAAAAACTTCCTACAAATTAGATGAGAGTATGGACTACAACTATAAAATGTATATTAGGCTGTTTGATCAATTGAGATTTTATTATGATTGTTTTGTTTGTTGAGAAAGAAAGTTTAATTCCTCATTAATAGTAGGTTAAAGTACAAATCATTATTACAACTATTCCTATTTAAAAAAAAAAATGTAGGTGATGATGATCTATATGAGTTTATCAGACCAAGTCAATTTTCAGACTTTACTATGACTGAAGACATTGAACTTAAAATTCATCCTGAAGAAATGGAAAGGACGCTACCAAATTTAAATGAGTCAACTTCAAAAAGGGGAATAGAGGAAAGCAATATTGACCTAGATAATGAAGAATTTGATATGAAGAAGCCAAAAAATTCTAGGTCAGATATATGGAATCATTTTTCATACGTTAGACCTTTTGATGTTGAAAACCCTAGAGCTACATGTCATTATTGTAATAAAGATTATGCTGCTCATCTTATAAGGAATGGAACCACTTCAATGAGAAATCATTTCAAAAATTTATGCAAGAAGATTCCTAAGGAAGTAGATAGAGGGCAAAAAATTTTAAGTTTTCAACCACAAAAAGGAGAGGGTGATACGACAACTCATAAATTAGTTGTTGTATCATTTGATGCAAAACGTGCTAGAGTTGCTTTAGCAAAGATGATTATTATTGATGAATTGTCTTTCAGATTTGTTGAGGGTGAGGGATTTAAAAAATTTATAGTTGAAATTTGTCCTAAGTTTCATGTGTCATCTTGTCAAACAATTTTTAGGGATGTATTTCAACTATATTTAGACGAGAAAAAAAGTTTGAGAAACTTTTTTATTAGTGAAAAGCAAAGAGTTTGTCTTACTAGTGATTGTTGGACTTCAATTCAAAATGTTTATTATATTTGTCTCACTGTTCATTATGTGAACAAAGATTGGGAATTACAAAAGAGAATTATAAACTTTTGTTAAGTCGAAAATCATAAAGGTGATACAGTTGGAAGAGTGATAGAACAAAGTTTGCGTGATTGGGGTATATGTAAAGTATTCACCTTAACTCTTGATAATGCTTCTTCAAATGATACTGCTGTGTCATACTTGAAAAGGAAGTTGAGAAATTGGAATGATGGACTTGTTATGAGTGGAGAGTTCTTTCATGTATGATGTTGTGCTCACATTTTGAACTTGGTTGTAAGAGAAGGACTTAAAGATCTTCATAATACTATTTTGAGTATTCGTTGTGCAGTTAGATATGTTAGATCTTCTCCTTTAAGATTACAAAAGTTTAAAGTGTGTTCTGCTAAGGAAAATATTGAGTCTAAAGGAAGTGTCGTGTTAGACGTTGCTACAAGATGGAACTCCACGTATCTAATGTTAAAATCTTCTTTAGATTTTCAAAAAGCTTTTGATCGTCTTGAAGAAGAGGAAGAATCAAACTTTACTTCTTATTTTCATGAGTATTCTAATGTTGGGCCTCCAACAAGAGATGATTGGAAAAATGCTAGTGTTTTTGTCAAGTTTTTGAAGACATTTTATGAATCTACATTAGCATTCAGTGCTTCTTTGTCTACCACATTAAATTTATATTTTTCAAAATTGCATAACATTCAATCTCAAATAATTACATGGTGTGATTCCAATGATGAGTTGTTGAAAAATATGGCTGCTAGCATGAAAATAAAATTTGAGAAGTATTGGGGAAATGTTGATAAGGCCAATAAGATGTTGTATGTTGCATTTGTACTTGTACTTGATCCAAGGTACAAATTGGAGTATTTGGAATTTCTATTTGAAGAGATTTATGATTTAGAAATTGCTTAAAAAATCAAAGAAGATGTGAAAAATACTTTCATTGACATGTTCAAAGCTTACTATAAGTTAGTGCATGGAAAGGATTGTCAATCTAGTGTGACTCAAGCACAAGATGTAATAGGAAGGATTCCCTCATCTGAAGAAGCAAGAAAGATGAAATTTCTTAAATGCTTAGAGGAGAAAAATAGTTTGGAGTTAAAATCTGAGGTTGAGAAATATTTGAACACCCCATGTGAAAGTGTCATGTTGGATAAGTTTGATATTTTGAAATGGTGGAAGGCAAATTCTTTTACGTTTCCTATTGTCTTTCTCATTGCACGTGACGTATTAGTAGTTCAAATTTCAACTGTTGCATCCGAGTAAGCTTTTAGCATAGGAGGGCGTATTCTTGATCCATTCAGGAGTTCTTTTAATCCTAAAATGGTGGAAGCATTAGTATGTACTCAAAATTGGTTTCGTTCTCCCATTGTAAATAAGGTTGATGTGGCTTTATAAGAATACATTGATGATCTCGAGATTTATGAAGATATTGATTTAGGTAATTGCATTACTTAAATTTTATTTACAATATTAATTTTTATATATTATTATCTAATGATATTTGCTTTTTATTTGATTGTAGAGTTAGTTAAAGACATTATATTGATCAATGATGATTGATAGTTTTTCTTATTAGTCAAAGAATTAATGGTAAGTTTTACTAAATAATCAAATATATTATTAAATTTACTTTTTTTACATTTAAAAATAATAATTATTTTTCTTGCAGTTGGAGATTTTGGAGATTTTATGGAGGCTTCACTATTAATACCTTTATTTCATTTTCTTAGTCATTATTATGAACTTGTGTAAACTTTTTAATACTTTAGAATTTAGACTGTAATTATTTTGAATTATTCATGGATTAATGTATTATTGTATTTTGCTATAGAATTTGTAAAAATATTTAGCTTTAGACTGTAATTGATTTTTAGATTATCTTTAGTATGTTATTGATGTAAAGAAGTTAGTGTGATTTGTTGACAGTAGTAGATAGGTTAAGACCATGATGGAGCCAACAACTAATATAGTCCTCGAAGATTTTGGGTGCTGTTATGTTTTGGAATCACTACCGTGATTTTTTGAAGTCCCACAAAATTTTAATATGTTTGGAGAAAGGGACTAAACTTTTAAATGATGTATGATGTTTATCAGATTGAGAACTTAGGGGTTATGAAGTTAGTTTCCATTGATTTGTTAGCCTTTCCTTCACATTAGTGATAAACCTCACATTGTACTTCTACCAAGTATTTTTGGATGGTTAGTGTTAGTGTGTCACAAGAACTTTGCAAAATTATAATGAACTTGTTAGCATGCACAATAGTATTGTTGCTACAATTTATGGTTTCTACAAGATGAATAAAATATTGTATATTATATTGGTAACTCTTTAGACTTATATCAAATTTGAAACTAAGATTATTAACATATAATGTAGGTGATGATGGTCTATATAAGTATTAAAAACCGTTAAAAACTGTTAACCAAACCGGACCAAACTGTTCAGTTTTAAAATTTTATTAGTCAATCGGTTCAGTTCGGTTTGGTTAAATTAATATGTTCGGTTCGGTTTGGTTATTTTTTTTTTTACCAAAAATCGGACCGAACCGAACCGCAGACACCCTTAATTTTAAGTAACTAGGGAATGAACACAATATCATAAAAAGAAAATAAAAATAGGAACGAACAGTGAAAAAATTCTGGAAGTGATGCATATTACCAAGCTAGAGAAGGGCAAAGGGAAGGAAGCTAATCTTTTCCATTTTCATCTCTAGGTAACAAATATCTCTCTTCTTTACTTTAAATTTTGATTTTTGGGTGTTGATTCTTACATCCAAACTAAGACAATTCTTGGGCGTTCTTAACATTTAGGTTTTCCTAGCTTGGTTGATTCATGTTGATAAACTCTATGAAGGCTAGGATTTGGCCTCTTTTATTTTTGCATGTTTGGGATATTGATTTGCTAGTTATATGTTGGATTTCATGTCTTTACAATTATTTATTTTGAGAGTAGTTCTTGAGATTGAACTCTACAAGTTTAAGCCTCAAAACTTATAAATTTTACAATTTAGTACCTAAATTTTTAAAAATTCACGCATAGCTTGCTAATACATGTTTGTTATTCAAACTTTTAGGACCTATATGTAAAATTTTAAAAGTTTAGGAACTAAACCGTATGATTTAAAAGTTTAAGGACCTATGTGTGAAATTTAAAAAGTTTAGCAACCAAATCGTACTTTTTAAATGTTTAGGATCTAAAAGTGAATTTAATTAAAGTTTAGGGATAAGTAATATAGTTTAGCTTAAAAAATGATTTATTAACATGCATTAAAAAATAATGAAGAGGTTAAAAATAAAAATATGCATTTTATTTATTGGTCAATGGTCGAGACCAATAATCCAATATGTTCTTTGATGAAGTCACAATATTCCACAATTATGTAATTATAATCGACATTCAACATGAGAAGGTATTATTCATTAGTCCTGAATCAATAATCCAATCCAATAGCATATCATAAACATGGAGAGGAGAGAATAATAAAGGAAAAATTGGTCCCCACTTTTTTTGATTTTTAACTCTTTAACTTTACAATTCTAAATTCTCATTGGTTTGGATCAATACAGGACAGCTCAAGAACTTTTATGGCCTAAGATGAAATATAAAAATAGGGACCTCAAATAAATTTTATAAAATAAATATAATCATTTTAAATAAATTTTTTATTTTTGCTTCAATAATTTATGTAAACATATATAATATATATAATATACTAAACAAAGAATAAATATTTATTTAATTTTATTATCACTAGTTAAACATTCAAATTGGGAATATATTATAACACTTTGATCATCTCAAAGTCATTTATATTGCATCCCTCTTCATGCTTCAATCTTTTGTCTTCAATTCTAATAAAGTTTTCCTTATAATTTTTTTATCCTCTTGAAAAGAAAAATCAATTACTAAAACTTTTACGATATAATTTTGAAAGCAAATTTTTTTTCAATTAATAAAATAGCTAATCATTTAATATTTTTTTGACATTGCCGAACTTAAATAATGCTTGATAAGGTAACTTTAAGTTTAAATCTGTAGCATATTTCTGCGTTGTTATGCAAAGTAGTAACAACGCTTTTTTGTGAGGTACACAAGTCAGAGGTTAAGAACTCAATATCTATATAATATATATGAATTGTATAATGTTATTTAAATAAATACACATGAACAAAGGAAAAAAAAAAAGTAAAAATCTAATTCATCGATTTTAAATCAAAAAATAATCATAAATTAATAATATGACTTAATAAAAATTATCCAATTAATTATTAGGGTGCATCAAACTCATCTAATTAAACAAGTTAAAATTGTAGCCACGTATTGGCTTATTGTGTTATTAATGAAAATTATGAAAATATGGAAAGATAAAATAATTAATGAGTTGTTGTCTTGTTAAGAGTGAAAAGCATGAAGAAGTTGATAACAGTGAGAATAAGAAAAGACTAAAAATTAAAAAAATTGAAAGAGTTGTTGAATAACTCAAAATGCCATTGGCTTTTTAAGGAAGTTTTTAGATATTTATTGATTCTTGTTTTAAACAATTTGATAAAAAAAAAAAAAGTGGATTATTTAGGAATTTAGAAGAGTCAATAAATTTTTCTTTTTTATTATCTGCGAGGAAAAAAAAGTTAATAATAATTAAAATAATATTAAATTATAAATAATATTTTAAAAATTAATATATATATATATATATATATATATATATATATATATATGTTAGGGATGTCAAAATCGGGTAATAATTATGAATTATTTTAATTTAAAGTTTAAATTTTAGGATTTAAGGTTTAGCTTTATAGAATAATATGTAGTTGTCAATCGATATGTAATGTAATTTTTTTTTTACTATCTAGGAGGGAAAAAAGTTAATAATATATTAAATAATATTGATATAAATAATATTTTAAAAATTAATATATATATATATATATGTTAGGGATGTCAGGATTATATATTGGGTAATAATTATGAATTCTTTAATTTAAAGTTTAAATTTTAGGATTTAAGATTTAGCTTTATAGAATAATATGTAGTTGTCAATCAATATGTAATGTAAACTTTTTTTTTATTATCTAGGAGGGAAAAAAGTTAATAATATATTAAATAATATTGATATAAATAATATTTTTAAAATTAATTTTTTAATAATATATATTATATATATATATATATATATATATATATATATATATATATATATATATATCACAAATTCACATAAGATTGGGGCTCTTCATCAGGATGGGATATAAGACAATCATCTTATTCATCTAAAACAGGAGCCACTCAATATATGAATATTAATTCAGAGCCGACAGATACTATCATCAGTGGGGAAAAAAAAACCAACATTTAACATTGCTGCATAGTAACACCAAAACTTTCATATAAAGGGCGCCCAATCATAATATTTATAGTTTGATTTGCTGCATAGACATTTATAATGGAGTAATAGATGTATAAAAGTAATATATGTCTTCCTCCTAATAGCTTAGTTTAGTTTTTGAGAGAATTAGTGATCAACAACTTCTAACATTGTATCAAAGCTGAAGGTTTTGTTTTCAAGATCCAACATCCATCCCGAATTGTTGAATTGCAAGTGTTGACCTACATAATAAATAGAGCTCACACTTATAAATGAGTAATAAATGTATAAAATAATCATTGACTCTTCTTCTAATAACTTAAGATAAGTGAAGACATTGTTTTACAGTAAATAATAGTAATTTTTTTACCAATTGCTAGGGGATTGGTAACTAAGAGGTATCATAGTTAATGCACTGATACTCTTTATGTCCCATATAATTAAAAAATTCCATTGATACTCTTTATGTCCCATATTATTAAAAAATTCCATTTAAGTACCCAATTCAACTATTAGTTTTAACCATTTTGAATATTGTTTATTTCTTTTTGGTCAATGTTACAAGAAAATAAAGCAACAAACTCTGATACAATCTGTAAAATGCACAACATACCTTTCATTCTATATGTAGACATATAGAACATATATACGAGTGACATGTGTAAAGTTAAATAACTAACTAATATTCTATTACATAAAATATATCTAATAGTCTCCCTCATACTCATGCTTAAAAATAACCATGAGTTTGCTGATATTACTTTGGTGAGCATATCACTTAATTGATCTTCAAAAGGAACATACTTCACTTTAAGTTGCTTAGTCATCACCAATTCTCTCACAAAATAAAAATCCATTTCGACATGCTTTGTTCTAGCATGAAAAATAGGATTTTTAGCAAGTAACTGGGTACTAATATTATCACAAAAAATAATTGGGACCTCCATTGCAATACCAAGTTTAGCTAGTAATGTTTTCATCCAAATTAGTTCAGTGGTTGCCAAAGCAAGAGCCCTGAATTCTGATTCAGCACTTGAACGAGCAGCTACCTTTTGTTTGCTTGAATTCCATTAGACTAAACCGTCTCCAAAATAGACACAATATGCACTGGTACCTTGACGATCATATGGAGAGCTGGCCCAATCAACATCAGTAAAACATGTCAAGTCCAAATAATTTGATTTCTGCAGCAAGAGTCCATGATTTGATGTTCCCTTCAGATATCTGAGAATTCTCTACTCCATTCCAATGAACATCGGTTGGACAATGAAGAAATTGGCACATTTTGTTCACTATAAAGGCAATATCAAGTCTAGTAATCGTGCAATATTGTAGTGCACCCACTACACTTTTGAATTGGGAGGGATCCTGGAGAAGAACACCATCAAACTTACTATAAGCCTTTCCTATACTGACAGGAGTATTAACTGGTTTTGATTGTGAAAGCTCAGTTTGACTAAGGAGATCATCAATATACTTTTGTTGACTTAAATGCATTTTGTCATGCCCTCGTGACACCTCAATGCCTAGAAAATAAGACAAATCACCTAATTCCTTCAATGCAAAATTGGAATTCAAATGTGCTATAACAACTTTTTGATTTTAAGCTTAATATAAATTTTTTTCCCTGTACGTTGGTCTTGCTCTTTCTTTTTTATAAGTTTTAATTAAAAGTTTTGACATACATAATATAACACATATTAGAGAGACAAATTTCTATCAATATTAACAATTATGATAATGAAAAATAATTAGTTAATTATACTATTATTTCCTAAACTTTAATTAAATTTATATATATGTCCCAAAACTTTTAAAATATACGATTTGGTTCTCAAGTTTTTAAGACTTTACACATAAGCTCTTAAACTTTTAAATCATAAAATTTGTCACCAAACTTTTAAAATTTCATACATAGATTCTAATATTTTGATTCAAAAATATGTATTTTAGTAGCCTAGTTAAGACCTATGTGTAAACTTTTAAAAGTTCAGTGACTAAATTATAAAATGTTGAACTTTACGAACCTATGTGTAAAATTTAATAAGAGTAATAGTTTCTAGCCCTAAAGATGTTCACATGAGTTGCTTTTGAGATTAAACAAGTCAACAAAAGGTTGTATATATGCGAATCAGATTACGATCTTTTGGACATGTACTCCTCATATTAGGTCTTTTCTTTTGCCAAAGTGTTGCTTCCCTTTATTTTGGGGTAATGTATATGCTTTGTTAAATTGTTTCTTCAATGTAGTGCTGATTGACTAACATTCTTGCTTGCTTCGGGGTAATGTAGAACTTGAGATTGTGACTTAATATTTAGAATAAGAATTAGACTAAATTTTGTAATTAATTACTAATTGTTAGTAATTAATTAGGTCTATGAATTATTTTTATGTTTAATTTAATATAAATGTTGGAGACATATATTAAGAATGATTCTAATAATTTTGTAATTAATTCCTAATTATATTATAGTAATTAATAGGTAATATTACTTAAATAATGATATTGTTATTGTTTTTTTTGAATATATGTATATTTATATATATATTGAGAATTTTAAAATTTTACAAGAGAGGTCTATATTTCAATGATAAAATCAGTATATTGAAATTTTTTTTTTAAAAAAAATTTTAGGTACAGTTAAAAAAATAGAAGTTTAATCGTCTTAAACGACTTTTAGGGATGATGGTTTATGTTTTAGAGATGATTATATTTTATTTTTAGGGGCGGTTAATAACCATCTTTAAAAGTGTCACTTTTTGGGACGCTCACATACGGAATGATTACGACAAAAAAAAAAAAAAAAACCATCACGAAAAGTTTAGTAACCGATTATGTAAACATAAAACACATATACATACAAAAATGAGACCATACTATCTAATTAGCCATAACGATCACAAAACAAAACATATAATGAGAACAAGCATAAAAACATTATGCATCAAATAAACAATACTTAATATTTCAGGTAATGTTAGTCTACTTATCTAGTAGGCTTCAATTCAAACTTGAATCATATTATTATCAAACCAAACTTTAGCCTAAATGCACAACTGCACATACGTTACATAGTTTATAACATCTAGTGTATTTAAATCATATGTAAAAAAAAATTTTAGAATTTAAATAATTAGGGTCTTGATAATATAATTTTCCTTAATAATTAGACAACTAACACATTATATACATATGATCCTCATGTAGGGCTTAACAACATAGATAATAATTATAAATTCTTTTAAAATCATAAACTAGTGAAAACTTATACTATAATGTTATAAAACAATAGCATTGATTCACAAAAATTTCATGAAAAATCTTGCAATGGATATGGAGGAAATTAAATGTAGTTTCATTATCTTTAACACTGTCATCATGAAAATGATAGCAAACTTGAAGCAACCAATTATTTTTAAAAAGTAGCTCATGAATTCCCTTAACACTAAACTTTTACTATTAGTTCATAACATATAAATGATTTAGTACCATTTTAAAATTAAGATTGTTTTATAAATAGGAATCCAATAATAAATGTTCAAAATCGGACTTCATGTTTCAAAACTCAAGATTTTAGCATCATAAATTTTTACTCTAAACACCACAAAAATAATATACGTAATATTGACATACAAAATCATTTTTAAAATGAAGATTAGGACGTTATTTTAATATATTAAATAATTTGATCAGACTAAATTTTGAAGTTTACCAAAAAAACATGTGTTACACTATTCATTTTTTTAAGACAAAAAGAAATAACTCAAGAATATTTATATTAAAATTGTATATCAAAAAATTTATTATAAATTAATCAAATTAAAATAAACTTTTATAATGAGTAAGAATTTAAAAAACACAAAAGCTTGACTTTAATCTTTTGTATTTCTTTCTTTCTTGTTACAGTGACTCATAAAAAGAATATACAGAAGTAAGAAAAGTTTAGTTATTTCTCATTTTAAAGCTTGAGTTTAGGTCACTGGTTACATATCGGACTAAATTTTTACTTTATTTAGTTGAGATAGTGACTTAATTTTGATTTGGTGGTATTTAATCTCTTTGTAAATCTAAAATAATTACTTTTTAATTATTAACATTTTTCTTTCTTTCTTTTTTGTTTTTAACTACTAACTCTCATTTCAAATTTAAAAGTATGAATATCATAATACAATCCAAAAATTTCAATCTATCTTAAAATATAAGTTTATTTATTTAATTTAAATTTAAATTCTCTAAACGTAAGAGTATCATAATTTATTCAAAAAAAAAATTATAATATATCTCAATATACATACGTACATACATAGATATATATATATATATATACATACATACATATATAATAACATATGTATATATACATATATTATTTATTTAATTTAAATCACTAAAAGTAAGAATATCATAATTTGCTCCAAATAAATATCATAATATATCTTAAAATATATATTTTATTTATTTAACTTAAAATCATAAAAATTAATAATATCATAATTATTCCAAATAAAAATATCTTAATATATCTTAAAAGATATAAGTTATTTATTTAACTTAAATCATTTAAACTAGGAATAACATATTATATTTCAAATAAAAATTATAACATACCTCAAAATATATTTTATTTAATTAAAATCACTTTTAAAAAAATCAGATATTACATCTATAATATTATTCTCAGTTTCAAAAATCCAATAATATTAGTACCAAAAGTGATCAATGTTGTTTTTGCATCTGGTGGTGCGAGGACGATGGTTCGATCTCTGAGCCCTCCTCCACCCCCAAAAGGAAACAATGGCAAGTACACACTTAAAAGTTCTTCCTTTACATAAATAATCATGATATTAAAAGTTATTGAAAAACCTATTCTTCCATAAATTTAAATTATTGGAAGGATAGTCAACAATCATTTTATATATATCACTCCTATACAAGTGTTGGTATGTATAAAATAATTATTGACCATTCTCCCAATAGTTTAAGCTTTTGAAAAAGTTGGTGATCAACAACTTCTAATATGGTATCATAGCTAGAGGTCTTATGGTTAAGGTAAAGCAATCCCAAATATTAAACTGCAAGTGTTTAGCTTGCATGTTACATAAAGCAACACTTATAGGGGAGTTATATATGTAAAAAAATGATTGTTGGTCCTCCCCACAATAACTTAAGATTTTGGAAGGGGTATTAGAGTTTGAGGTCTTGTATTCAAGATCCAGCAATCCCAATTGTTAAATTGCAAGTTTTGGCTTGTATGGTACATAGAGCCAACATTTATGAGGGAGTGATACATGTATAAAAGTAATATTGGCCTTTCTCCTAATAGCTTAACTTTTTGGGAGAGTTGGTGAACAATAACTTCTAACATAGTATCATAGTTGGAGGTCCTATGTTCAAGGCCCAAGATTCCAATTTGTTAAATTGCAAGTGTTTGGCCTACATGGTGAATACAACTAACACTTGTAGGGGAGTGATAGATGTATAAAATGATTGTTTGCCCTTCTTATAACAGCGTAAGCTTTTAAGAGAGTTAATTTTTTAATAACTTCTAAAACACATGTGTTTGCATTGACCGTGTTTAAAAGCTTTGTAAGCAATAAACAAGTGCACGGCTAACGATATGAAGACATTGTTTGACGGTAAATATTTTTGCCTCAAAGCAAAAGGTCACATGATAGTATTTTTTACCAATTGCTAGGGGATTGGTAACTAAGAGGTATCATAGTTAATGCGTTGATACTCTTTATGTCCCATATTATTAAAAAATTTCATTTTAGTACCCAGTTCAAGTATTGGTTTTATGCATTTTGAATTGTGTTTATTCCTGTTTGGTCAAAGCTAGCCACATGTGTCCTACATGACAAATTGAACATTTGTGGAATTTAAGAGTAAAAAAAAGGCAATAGCAAAAAACATAAATTAATGGATAATAATGTTGGAAAAATGGGTTTTTAACCCATGGTTAAATGCCATTTTGAGTGAGACCCACTTGATATAAGTGTATGGTCATAATTGATTTTGGTTCTCCTCCATGAGGGCTTCAAAATAGTATATTTACATGCTCAAAATGATATTGAAATAAATGAGAAATTGAGTCTCAAAGTTCACTCATTGAAAAAGAAAAATGTAGTGTTTCGTATTTGTCCCACATGAAAAAAGAAACAACACATGGAATGTTTAACAAAGCATTTATGGACATGAATGTTATCCAAATTTGATAGGCGTTGCGTGGTCCAGTTTTTGCTACATGTAATTTTTTATTTTCCTTCTCAGAATAAAAAAAATAATAATAACTGCTGAAATTTCATGTGACCGTTGGAGATTTATGACAGCTGTTACAAATGAATTAATTTTAGCAGTTTTGTGGAAATTAATTTCAGCAGTTTTTTGGTTTTCAACATCCATATTTGAATGAATATAAATTGGCTTCGAGTTGAGGGAAAAGTAAAAACAGAAAAAGCCATTCTCTCTCAAATATTTCCCTGTAGCAAATTCCTTTCTTATCCAGACAAATTTGTAATCTAAAGCTAGGCTTCAGTGTGATAGAGAGCAGGTACAAATTAGTTTACTGCAATAGTTTATGTTGGTGTTCATAAACTATTATTGATTATTGTATCCTGGGAGATATTTTTTCCTTAATCTCAAACACTATGAGGGGAAAAATTTATCTTAAGGATACCAAGTTACACGAGTCTCGATCCTCTTTTAATATCTTATTTCTTAAGTTTTTGTTGTTGTAATTTACATGTTTTATACTTTATGTAAATTTGATTCACTTTTGTAATTTATAAATTACAAGTTGTTGTTTGTCCAATAATACTTTCTTACAATCTTAAGATAAATTTTCTTTCACATTTTTTGGACAAATTTTTTGGAAAAATTAATTATATTGTATTTTTAATTATAGAAGTTTGGAATTTTTTCCAAATTCTAAAATTAATTTTGTTTGTTTTCTGAAATTTTTGCATCAAACAAGTTTATGATTTGTTTATGAGATGACATCAAATTAATGTCAAATTTGAGGTATGTGGACATATTATGTGATTTCAACATATTTGGTTAAGATTTATTTGTGAATCATAATAAGAAACCTAAGAAGTTCAATGGTTTTCAAGAGGTGGCATCAAAAGATGTTCTATCTAACCACCTTGAATCTTATGTGATTCTAAAATCAATGATGGTTGTGTCATATTGTGTATAAATACATTAATGACATTCACATTGTGGGCAGTATTTATTAAATCTACCAAGGATGTTGAATTTAAAAATAAGATATATGAGACTAGCTGACGTAATATTGGCATAAAGATATCATGGAGATCAAAAGGTCTCATTTTAACCATGTGTCATTATGGTGACTAAATACTTGAAAAATTCAATAATAGTGATTCTGAAATTGTCAGAACACATGTAGATGTTAATCTACACCTATCAAAGAATAAATGTGAGAATGTGTCTCAATTGATTTATTCTAGAGTGATAGAAAGTCTTGTGTAGTTAATAAGTTGTACAAGATTAAACATAGCTTACGTTATAAGTAAACTAAGTAGATATATCAGCAGTCCAGAATTTGATCATTGTAAATGTATTATAAGACTACTTAAATACTTAAGAGAAATACGTAGTTATGGATTGCACTATATAAGATATTCAGCTGTATTAGAAGGATACAGTGATGCAAACTTAATATCTAATATGAAAGACATTAAGTCTAACGGTGGATACATGTTTACACTTGGTAGTGCAGTTGTATCATAGAAATTCTCTAAAATAAACATGCATAGCTAGTTCCACGATGAAATCTGAATTCATTGTTTTGGATCAATGTGGCAACGAGGCCAAATGGCTACACAGTTTCTTGGAGGATGTTCCTAAATGGGCGAAGATTGTGCTTGCAATTTGCATATATTGTGATTTGCTATTGGCAAGGCATAGAACAAAATGTATAATGGTTAGTCTCAATATATAATTCGTAGACATAATACCATTAGACAACTATTCTCAACTAGAGTTATCTATGTTGGCTATGTGAAGCTAGAGGATAACATAGTGGATCAATCCATTAACCAAAGGGTTAAATAGAGAGTTAGTTGAGACATTATCGAAGGGAATAGGAGTTAAAGTCCATGAATAAATAAGACTATGCAAAGGAAAACCCAACCTAGTTGATTGGAGATCCCAAGATCTAGGTTCAAAGGGACAACCTAGTTGTAAAGACTTAGTGAGGTCACGATGGGGAGTTTACACTCAAGTTTATCAGCAAATATGAGTGTGTATATTTGTCAAAAGTATTTATATATGGATAGATTAATTATCAGCCTATTTTAGGATTAATTATGTTTTATGCCCTCAAATTTATTGAGTTTGTTATAAACATGTCTACAATATTTATATAATTACATATCGATAATGTATTTAAATTACTAAAATTATAGAACTTTTAGTAAAATAAGTTAGATTTTATAAATATTACGTGTATGTTTGTAACAAATATACCTATAATTTTAGAGTTTCAAACACGATATGCATCATATTTGCAACTTCGTGGTATCAATGAAGTTGGTTGAAGATATTAGAGTATAAGAATAATGTCCTATATTTTTTAACACTTATACTAGTTTAATGTTTATAAGTAGTATGGGACTTGACTTCTTTTGAAGTTAGCCTTTTAGGAGTAGATGACTTATGTTGCTTATACTCTATATAAAATTTACATTGTATTAGAATTTCAATCAATCAATGGGCCAACAAAAAAACACTAATGGTCTCTCTCACCACAAAAAATACAGGGACATTGCATACAAAAAAAAAAAAGATAAGTGACATAAAAGAATTAAAATATAAGAAAATAGGTTGAAAATACAAAATGTAGGGCCAAACGACCCAAACTTTTGATATGACAAGTGTTGGTATGTATATGTTTTGGTCAAATAGGTAGCGTGTATATTTGTCAACAGTGTGTATATATGGCTAGATTAATTATCATCCCATTTTAGGGTTAATTATGTTTTATTCCATTAACTTATTGAGTTTGTTACAAATATATCCATAATATTTATATAGTTACAAACATATCCATAATGTATTTAAATCCCTAAAATTATAGAATTTTTAGTAAAAGAAGTTAGATTTTATATACATTATGTGTATATTTGAAACAAATATGTCTATAATTTTAGAGTTTTAAACACAATATGCATCATATTTGCACCTTTGTGGTATCAATGAAGTTAGTTGAAGATATTAGAGTATAAAAATAATGTCCTACATAATTTAACACTTATACTAGTTTAATATTTATAAGTAGTATGAGACTTAACTTCTTTTGAGGTTAGCCTTTTTGGAGTAGATGACTTATGTTGCTTATACTCTATATAAAATTTATATTGTATTAGAGTTTTAGTCGATTAATGGGCCAATAAAAAAAAGACTAATGGTCTCCCTCACCACAAAAAATACATGGGCATTGCGCACACACACACAAAAAGACAAGTGATGTAAAATAATTAAAATATAAGAAAATAAGTTGAAAATACAAAGTATAGGGAAAAACGACGCATACTTTTGAGAGAAAATGTTATAGTATAAAAAGAATGTCATACACTGCTAAACAATGATACTAGTGTAGTGTTTATAATTAGTATAAAAAATAGCTTCCTTTGAGGTTAACTTTTTATGAGTGAATAACTCATATTGCTTATACATTATATAAAATTTACAAAAGACAATGCAATACTTCTTGTAGCAATCCAGGCAATCAAAAAGTCATTAATGAGGCGAATATTGCTAGTGCTATCTTTAGAGCGATCCAAAAAGGTACTTGTGCTGTATTATGTCTATCCATTGTAATTCATCATGTAATTTAATTCTCTTTATATAATGAAATTTATCAATTTCTCCTTAAAAAAAAAAAAAGATTAATTTTATGCAAAATTTTCAATATTTTTTCTTCTTCTTATCTTCTTATTTGTTACCGGGCTGCACAAGGCCATCAAGTTACATAAAATACAAACCAAATCTTTTTGCTTTGAAAATACAAACCAAATCTACTGTCAAACGATTACCATGAAACCGCTTGCCCTTGCAGATTTCATAAAGTGATAGAGAGAGGCATCATTATTATTACCGTGGAAGATTAGTAAAATGGAAATAATTACTTCCCAAATAAACGTATTATATATTTTCCATAGTCAATAAAGTAATTTTCCCTTACTTGACAATTACCCAATAATTTTTTGCTTTTCACTAGACGAAAATGTACAAGTTAAAGAGCAAACTATTTTGTAGTCTCCTTGGAAATTAAAATTTATAAGCTACATAGCCGTGTTATGGGGATATTTCTGTTCATCACGTTAAGAAAACAATACTACAACTCCCTGCAGTGTTAATAAAATAATGTTATAAATAGGGGGTACATAAAAATACCCCTAAAATGGATGAATTAATTTTAATTTTGAAAAAATTATCAATTATTTAATTAATTAACTCAAAACATATTGATGAAGGTATCTAAAATATTTTAATTAAAAATTGGAGTGATTTGAAGTAGCAAAGTATAAAGTGCACACTCTAAAATTCCGAACCCCTAATACACGGTTATATGTTTAAGAAAATACCATGATTAGAATACTCACTCACATTTATCGTTCATAAAAATGAAACATACAATTATATTTCAATTTTTTTTTTTTTTTTTTATCTTGGTATTCATATCCTATGCCTTGTTAATGGTTAAGGTTCATGCAGGTTAGTACTTATTTTCTTAAAATTCTTATTATTTAATTATATGGCATACACTACTACAATTTGAGCAGTATAGGACGGCTTATAATTTAGAGTGAGAAACAAATAGGACGGTCTCAAATATATGACCGTCCTATAAGAAATATAAGACGGCTATTACGGAAAAAATTAGGCGAAACTTTATAAGACAGCTTTTAGCCGTCTTAAAAAAATTTCTTTTAAGACGGCTATTAGCTGTCTTATATATTACTATATAGCCGTCCTAAAATAATTTACACAATAGGTTTGGGTTCTTGTTAGACAATATGGTTAGTTTTGATAAAGTGTAAGACGTGTAACTAGAAGTGTTAGTTTGTTAAAGTTGTAATACACGTAGTTAGTTGCTATACGTACTATCAAGGAATTATTTGTAGCTGCTATATATATAGCAGTCTGAACTCAATGAACAGATAGAAAATATCTCAGCAATTCTCACTTCTTGTTATTTCAGTTTCTTCTTCTTCTTTACATGTTTTTCATGGTATCAGAGCCCAATGGCTCAGACTAATGCTTCCGCAATGTTAAATGAAGGTCCAATGCCTTCATCCAGCTCAAGTTCCTTTTTCTTAAATTGTTCTTTGGCTAGTATACCAATTAATCCGAATTTTTCTGTGAAATTGGATGATACGAATTACCTGATATGGAGCGAACAACTAAAGCACGTTGCAGTGGTTTATGGCTTGCTTGGTTTTCTTGATGGCACTGAAGGACGACCTGAAAAATTGATAAAGAAATCTGTTACAATTACAACAGATGGAGTAAGTAAGATCCATGAAGAAGTTCAAGAAAATCCTGATTATGAGATATTTGATCCAAAAGACAAGATTGTCATGAACTGGATATATAATTCAGTCTCACAGAGAAAATTGAAGTTCCTGTATGGAAATACAACAGCATCTGGTTATTGGACAGTGTTAGCACGAAATTTTCAAGATAATTCTCATTCGAATCTGATGCAGTTGAGATGGAGGTTGCAAACTCTGCGTAAAGATGATCAGTCCATGGATAGCTATATTGAACAGGCGAAAGAACTCTTTGATTTATTATCGGCAACAGGTGATCAATTGAGTACTAGAGATCAGATCGTGTATCTTATGGGAGGTTTGAATTCTAACTATATTTCTCTAGTTACTAATATCACAAATAAGAAAAGAGTTCCTAGTTTAGATGAAGTTTTTTCGAAGATGAGGACTCATGAAAGTCAGTTACAAAGAATGAATCCGATTGATTCTCAACTTGTGCAAGTCAACTATGCAAGTCAGAATGAAGTAAATGCACATCAGTCCTTATCTAATATGAAAGCTCCACCTATTTCACAATCTTTTCCTCAACAACAACCTATCTCTCAGTTTTCTCATTCTAATGATCAATTTTCAAGAAATCTCAGTCAACCTAGTAATCAACAATCTTATTCTCAACTCTATTCTCATCCATCATACAACAACCAAAGTGGAGGTAGAGGAAAGTATAAAGGAACTTGTCAGATTTGTAAAAAGGTAGGCCATAGTGCACCAAGATGTAGATTTAGGTATTCACCGTCTCTAAATACACATCAGGCTGTACATAATGGTCCACAAATTCATTATGCAAGTGCACACTCTCATCCATAGATGTCTTCAATTGATATGTCACCTATGGTATATCCATCGTATCAGTCTCATATGATATATCCACCAAGTTCAAATCAGGTACCTATACCATCTGCTCCTGAACAATCGAATGTTGCACAGTATCCACCTATGGCTTGTTTTAGTGCTACACAGTCGAATCCATCAATACAGTATTGTCTTCCACAACAGTTAATGCATGTACCACAGCCTATGCAGCCTGTTATGACACCTGCAACTTCTGCTACACAAAATGATCCCTCTTGGTATATGGATTCAGGTGCAAGTCATCATCTCACTTCCTTAGTTGATAATATGTCTCATTTTGCTCCTTATTCTGGCCAAGAGTCTGTGATGCTTGGCAATGGAGCCTCAGTACCTATTAATTAGATTGGTAAAGGTATTTTAAATGCTGGTGATTTAATTCTTAATCTGAACAACTTATTACTTGTGCCTAATCTTGCTAAGAATTTGGTTTCAGTAAGACAATTATGTTTAGACAATCATGTTTCAGTTGAATTTTATCCTAATTCCTTCTCTGTGAAGGATTTGACAAAGGGAACTGTTTTACTGATGGGAGGAGTTGAACATGGATTATATCAGTTTCCACGAGGAAATATACAAGGATCCAAGACTGGTGGTGTGAATGGATTACTTAGTAGCAAACATACCTTTCATAACATAGTTGATGTGACTTGTAATAAGGCTAGTGTTGATAGTCAAGTATGGCATAATAGATTAGGCCATCCACAGGAAAGTGTTGTAAATAAAGCACTTGCTGATACTGATTTGTTGTCTAGAGAAAATCGTGTGCATGAAGTATGTGGTTCTTGTCAAATTGCAAAATCACATAGACAACCTTTTCTTAATGTACATAAGAGATCTAGTATGCCTTTTGATATTGTACATGTAGATATTTGGGGACCTTCTCCAACAACAGCAATAAATGGTGTAAGATACTTTGTATTGTTTGTTGATGATTTTTCTAGATATCAGTAGTTGTTTGCTTTACATAATAAAAGTCAGGTTGCACAAGTATTTCTACATTTTGATGCTTATGTGGAAAGACAATTTAATCTAAAGATTAAGCAGCTCCAAAGTGATGGAGGGACTGAATTCAAGAGCCTAGAACCATTTTTGTTTAGTGGTGGGTATATGCGAAGAATTACATGCCCATACACGCCTTCTCAGAATGGTGTAGTGGAGAGGAAAAATAGGCATGTGGTTGAGACTGGTCTTTCTCTAATGGTTAGAGTTGGTATTCCTCTGGAGTATTGGGTTTATGGTTTTCGAACATCAGTTTATCTCATAAACAGATTACCTTCAAGAGTGTTGAATGATAAAAGTCCATATGAGCTGTTGTTCAAATCAAAGCCTAGCTATTCTCATCTGAGAATTTTTGGTTGCCTATGTTTTCCTTATACCAGACCTTATGCAGCTACTAAACTTGATATGAGATCAATGCCATGTATTTTCTTGGGATACCCAGAACACCAGAAAGGATATATGTGTTTAGAACCTGTGACTAAACGAGTATATATCTCACCCCATGTTGTATTTGATGAATCACACTTTCCTTATTTCAAGATTCTTGCCTCGTCTAATATACAAGAGTCTGTCAGCTCAGTTAATAAAGAGAGTATGTCACCTATCTTTGTTCAATTACCACAGACTCGTAACAATACAAAAAAGGTGTATAATGTTATAGACACACCTAGACCTGTACATGATCAGTCACCATCATCTTTGCCTGCTGTTTTAAGCCCTGTGCAGTCTCGTGATACTTTTTCTCCTTTGTCAGATAGAAGACATACTTTATCTGATAATTCTGCAGGTTCAACGGCTATTTCTTCTCATGATACTTATTTCTCACCTACTCATAATAGTCCTGTTGTGTCGTCTAGTGATAATACTAGTTTTGAGATGGAGACTCCACAGTTAGTGACATGTGATCAGAGTCAAGATGAGTTAACCTTACCTAGAGTTCCTTATACTCAATCTCAAGCCACGAATATACATCAGTTTTTAATCCTCAAGGTATAGAGTTGACAATACCTATTTCTGGACCTTCCAGTATTCACAGACACCCATCTCATTTGAATACACATGCAATGGAGACTAGAGCAAAGAAGGGCACCTTTAAACCAAAAGCTTATCATATGTCAGTCATTCTTCCTCTTCCTGATTCTGTGAGAAATGCTTGGAAGCAGTTAGAATGGCAACAAGCTATGCAGCAAGAGTATGCAGCATTATTAAAAAATGAAACATGGGAGTTAGTACCAGCACCTAAAGAAGCTAAGATAATTGGTAACCGGTGGGTATTTGCTATTAAACTGAAGCCTGATAGGAGTCTGGAGAGATATAAGAGTAGGTTGGTTGCCAAGGGAAATCATCAAACAGAAGGTATAGACTATACAGAAACGTTTAGTCCTGTAGTAAAGCCCACTACAATTCGTATTGTTTTAACTATTGCCTTGACAAGGAGATGGGTGGTGAGGCAATTGGATGTTAATAATGCCTTTTTGAATGGAGATCTTGATGAAGAAGTATATATGTGTCAACCTGAGTGTTTTGTAAGTTTTGAATTTCCTAGCTATGTATGCAAGCTTAAGAAAGCATTATACGGATTAAAACAAGCTCCTAAAGCTTGGTATAAGAAACTAAGCACTTGTTTACTTTCTTGGGGATTTACAAACTCACAGGCAGATGCTTCAATGATGATGTATAATGATGGACACAGACAGGTGATTATTCTTATATATGTTGATGATATTATAGTCACTGGAAGTGATTCAAGGTATATTCAACAGTTGATTGAGAAGTTGAATACAGTTTTTGTATTAAAAGATTTAGGAGACCTTAGTTATTTCTTGGGAATAGAAGTAACTAGAACTGAGGAAGGTTTTCATTTGTGTCAACAAAAATATATCACACAGCTTCTCGAAAAGGCGAGCATGGGAGAATCTAAATCAGTTAACACACCGTCTGCTCCAGGGAAGACTTTGTCTAGATATGATGGTTTACTACTAGAGGATGCAAGTTTATATAGATCTATTGTAGGAGCTCTACAATACTACACACTAACACGTCCAGATGTTTCTTATTCAGTTAACAAATTGTGTCAGTTCTTGCATTGTCCTACTGAAGTTCATTGGCAAGCTGTGAAGAGACTCTTAAGATACCTCAAGAGTACGATTGGGCATGGTGTGATGTTACAGGGATTAGATTCGATGCATCTTATAGCTTACACAGATGCTGATTGGGCAGCATGTCCAGATGACCGGAGAAGTACAGGAGGATGGTGTGTGTTCTTGGGAAATTCATTGGTTTCGTGGAGCTCTAGTAAGCACAAGGTTGTGTCAAGATCATCCACTGAAGCTGAGTTTAGATCTCTAGCTTTATCAATAACAGAAGTTATGTGGATTGAGAAAGTGTTAGAAGAATTGAATGTGAAGATGACCAATGTTCCTTTGGTGTTTTGTGATAATATGAGTGCTGGTTCATTTGCTAAGAATCCAGTTTTCCATAGTAGAATGAAACATGTGGAAATAGATTATCATTTTGTTAGAAAAAGAGTTAACAAGGGTTTAATACAGATTGAGTATACCCCTTCACAAGAACAGATAGCAGATGTGATGACTAAAGCATTAGGAGGAGCCTTCTTTGAACAACTACGAACCAAGCTGACAGTCCTTAGCAGACCTATCAGCTTGAGGGAAGATGTTAGACAATATGGTTAGTTTCGATAAAGTGTAAGACGTGTAACTAGAAGTAGTTAGTTTGTTAAAGTTGTAATACAGGTAGTTAGTTGCTATACGTACTATCAAGGAATTATTTGTAGCTGCTATATATATAGCAGTCTGAACTCAATGAACAGATAGAAAATATCTCAGCAATTCTCACTTCTTGTTATTTCAGTTTCTTCTTCTTCTTTACATGTTTTTCAGTTCTCTTCTACCACAGCCGAGAAAGCAGATAATTATAATCTACTCAATTCATGGCGACGATTCTCTCCAAAAAGTGCAAGAAACAGAAGCAAACCACACTCTCAGACCTCAAAACTCTAGGCAACGACCTCCTCTCTTCCAGACCTCACATCAACAACCTCCCAAACCTCGTCTCTTTCATATCCCCTACCTCGCTTCCCAATTTCATTCTCAAATCTCTCATTTCCCTTCAAGCTTTCTTCACTCTTGTTATTCCTGACCTACCTTCATCTATTTCTCACCATTGCCTTCTTGATGAGTCCCAGAATGACCCATAGTTCATATATCGAACTTGGCTGTGATCCAAGTTTGATGAGTTTGTCATTCGCTTATCGAAGTCTCACTTTCGCCGCTATCCGATGAGGTTCTCAAGGTCTAGCGCTTATTCTTCTTTTTTTTCCTGAAAAAAAATTCGAAATTCTGTGTGTATTTTTTTATTTCATGGGCATGTTATAGGAGGTAGCTTTGAAATACAGTAATGGAGTTTGTGAAGCTAGGAAATGAGGGGAGGTTTCAATCTGCTATATACCACAGGTTTATATTTAGTATGGTAAGTTACATAACTTCTCTGGATCTTCTTATTTTGTAAATGTTGTTGGAGTACATTTACGACTTCTTTCATATTGTAATCAGGTTCACTCTACTGACCCAGTTGAAGTCTTGGTAGATTTGCTTACATCTAAATATTTCAAGTATATTGATGTTAGGTACGATGAAAAAGTGTCCGTTTATAATGCCTGTAAATGTGTTTCAGGAACTTCTACTTGCTATTTTAGTTCTCTTAAATGAAACTTTCTTTTAGCAATAATTCTCATATTAATCTTTTAGAAAAGTAAGGTTTTTTTTTTTTTGGCTCTGGAAGAAAAAAAATAACTTATCTATATGCTTCTTAATTGCAACTACATTTCTAGATTGTGTCTTCTCATTTTGACGATAGATTTAAATGAGCTTCCTGCATATTGTAGGTGGTGCTCATGAATTATTGTACTCATGACACTACAAGAATTTGAGCAATATAGGACGGCCTCTATATTTGAGTGAGAAACAAATACGGCTTTTTGTTTGCTTCTTATATCGCTTAGTTGATGACTTTGAGAAAATTTCTAATTCGGATAGTATATGCTTTTTTAGTTATTAGAAAGGCTGAGTTATGAAACTTCTTTCTATTTTTATGTTTGATCTTTTTATACTTTGTGTAGATGTATAGATTTCTTTCATATGTTTCTTTTCTTTCAATATTACATGAATTCTTTGAATTCTTCTTTGCATATGTATTAGTACTTTCTTTGAATATAGTAATTAATTAAATATATTTGATTGTGAGAATGGAATATGAGTTTGAAGTGTTGAAGTTCTGAGTATTAAGTGCTCTACATGTTGTGCTTTTCTTGATGATAGACCAACTTGAATTGTTTCGATTATATTAACGAATCCTTTGTGATCTATTACTAGCTAAGTCATACATGGGAAAGAAAGTACTCAAGTAGTCACCATCTTCCTTTTATTATATCACAGTTTCTAAAAAGCTACACTTTATTTTTTCTGCAGTGACTTCAGATGAATTGGACTTCTGAACTGCACAAGAAATTTGTACAGGCTGTGGAACAACTAGGGGTTGATCAAGCTATTCCTTCACGGATACTTGAGCTGATGAAAGTTGAAGGATTAACAAGACATAATGTAGCTATTCATCTCCAGGTTTGCATTATACTTTTAAAACTTCAATACCAATAAATTAAGATCTGTTAAATAGGGGATATCCATTCGTAATTACAAAACTATATTTATATACCAATTAATACTTTCTTAATGGAATTCTAAATTCTGTATCCAAAAGGCTAGTTTCATAATTTAACATTTTTAATAAAAGTACCATAAATTGACGTTATAGTTTAATACTGAAGTTGTCAAATTGTTCTAGTTTAATACCCATATTATTAAATTTTAGTATATTTATTTTTGGTAAAAAAGACCAATTCGTAACTATTTTGAAAACATAAGTAGTCAAATAAAATTGCTTAAAAATATGGTCAATTTAGAATATTAAAAAGGTACTAATTCCCTTGTTGCTATTGTTTCATTGTTTGTTATGTACATGCAGGCAGATGAACTAATTGACCAAAGTGTGATGGAAGCAGTAAGTAAGCCATGACTACCTCTTCCTATGATAATCTATGTAAATTAAAGCTAGCTAGGTTTTGAACCTTAGATTGTATGTTTCATATATATGTATGTTCTTGTAATTTAACTGTACATTATGATAATCTGTGTAAATTAAAGTTAGGCAGCTTTGAACCATATATTTGTAATGTAAATTATGGATATTTTTGGAATGAAATATTGTATTCTGAATTTGAATAGTGTTCTTGGAATGATATAATTTGTTCAAGTTATATATAGATTTCATTCTGAAAAAAAAAAATTATAGGACTGCTATTTACCGTCCTAAAAAAACTTTATAGGACGATCAGTGACTGTCCTAAAAGAATTTTATAGGACGGTTACTGGCCGTCCTATAAAGTTATTATTATTTTTTTTATGGCCGTCCTAAAAGAATTTTATAAGACGTTCAGTGGCCGTCTTAAAAGAACTTACTGGCCGTCCTATAAGAATTTTTTTTAAGACATTCCGTGAACGTCTTATTTTTTTCGATTTTTTTATGACGGGACTTTATAGGACGGCCACTGGCCGTCTTATAAGACTTATAGGACGGTCAATGACCGTCCTATAAAGGCAAATTTGAGGTAGTGCCAAGTCTAAGGGGAGCAAATGTGTTCTCGTTCTAGAGGAGATTGAAAAAATATGAATAACAAATTAGGTATATAGTTAAAATGAACTACTCCTTCTAATAGATTAACTTTTTGGATTAAAGTATCAGGCACAACAAATCTTATAATTGTAGTTAGCTAGCATCCTTTCACCATTTTTTCTCAACATTGTTGGTTAATTATTGATCTATTTGGGTTACAGAGAAAAAAGACACCACTTGTTAGATTTTTTTATTATTTATCTTGAGAGTTTTTGTTCTTAATTATTTTATAAAATAAAAGAACAACTGTTCATAAAATCATACTGGATGACTTGTTAATTTTTTTACACTTGATGTATCTTACAAACTTCTGTAAGAATATCCCGTAAAATGAATATATTTTCAATTACAAAAATTATTAATTATTTTTGAATCAATTTGACATATTGATATTGATTTAGGTTAATAATATGAGAGAAGAGGAAGGATAGGAGTGAGAAAAAATATATCAATGTCTTCATCTTCCTTTCTCTTGCATATATATATTCTCCGATCTTATTGATTAGGACTAACATGTCAGCTTACATAGAATTAACTTCTTTTTTTTACTATATATATCTTTTTACTATATCAAATAAATAAGTGAAGATCCTCGTAGAAAAAAATAAAACAAAGGACATATAACATTATATTGTACCTTCGAGTTGAATGGATAATTAACTTATGTCTGTTTGCCTGCTCAATTGAAAAGAACTTTTTATTTTTCAAACCATTATCAAAAAGTAGTTTTCAATATGTAATTTTAAAAAACAATGAGTTCGTTTGGCCATTGTTTTTAAAAATTCTTTTGAAAATTAAAAATGAAGGCATATTTATCCAAGTATTTGGCCAAATTGTTCTAAACGTATGTTTTCATAATTAAATATGTTTTCTATTTCAAATTTAATATGTTACTATTTGTAGGTAAGAAAATGGGCTTAATTACTTTATTAGGCCCTAAATTTTAAATAAATTCACAGACAGGTTTTTAAATGTTTAAACCTTACAATTTAATTCCAAATATTTAAAATTTTACACATAGGATCCTAAAGTTTAAAATTTTACAATTTAGTTCTTAAACTTTTAAAAGTTTACACATAGGTCCTAACTTGGCTACTAAAATGCATATTTTTAAATCAAAATGTAAGAACCTATGTATGAAGTTTTAAAGGTTTGCTAACTAAATCGTATCATTTAAAAGTTTAAGGACTGAAGTCTCAAAAGTTTGAGGACTAAATCGTATATTTTAAAAGTTTTGGAACATATAAATAAATTTAATTAAAATTTAGAAAATAATAGTATAATTTAACTGATTATTTTTCATTATCATAATTGTAAATATTGATAGAAATTTGTCTCTCTAATATATGTTATCTTATGTATGTCAAATATTTTAATTATTATAAAAAAGAAAGAGCAAGACCACCATACAGATCAACCGTGGGGTGGCTCAGTGGAAACAACACTGTTACTATAGACGAGTGAGAACGCATGACCTTTCGGATGAGAGATATGCGGTTTGAACCTTGGAGGCCGCATGCGTATTAGCGTGAACTGCAACGCACACCTCACCTTCCAAACCTGCGAAGGGTACTCGACCTGAGTTGGGCATAATTAAGGAAGTCCACTCAGGCCTCCAACGATGATCCTTGGTGATTTGTGGTTGTGGCCCCATCCTCCCTAAAGCCTAGTGAGCCTTTTTTTTAACCGTACAAAAAAAAAAAAAAAAAAGACCACCTTACAGGAAAAAAAAGTTGATACTCTAACATGCAAACGAAAAGGAACGAAAACAAAGTTGCGTAAATTACTTTCACTTCCGCCATTCAACATAGTATATGAGGATTGTTTTTCTTGATTTTATATCTAGTTTTTAAAAACGGTAAAAATACATCTTAGCTATGTTTTAGAAAACAATAACTTTAAAATATGGCCAAATATCTTAATTTATTTTTTAAAAATAATTTTATGTTTTTAAATACATTTTTTAATGGGTTAATTACTTCATAGTTCCAACTTACTAACCGCAATAAATTTTAAAAAAATAGTAAATGACATTGTTTTCTTAGGAAGTTGCACAATATATAATGTTTTAATATTTCTAAAATTAAAAATATTGATATGACATTAGTGTTTTTTTACTCTGGCTACAATTTTCGAATTATACTAATATATCATATATTATTTGACATACATATCATCTGAGGGATTAAGTTATTTTAATACGTTCGGGACTAAATACTAAAATTTTAAGTAATATAATTTTGACCTTTTATATAACTCTATTGAGTTGATAAGTAAAGATAAATTTCATGTTAAGGAAACGAGATCCAATATATGTTGACACTTCTTCAATTTTAATGTTTGTATCTCCCACATGTCGTTGGCTTGATCCGAGCACCACGGTTCCTACCATAGGGGTCACTGGGATGGCAATTGCCACTGTTTCCAGACTGAGGTGGACGAGTAGGAATACTTCTAAGCTACTTCCTCACATTACCAGCTACAACACGAATTCATATTAAACTATGTTTGCATAAGTATTATTAAGTGAATTACATGAACTAATCCATACCTGATCAAAAGAATTGAATAGTTTCATGCTCATAATTTTGAATGAATACAAATTAACCAATAAGAATTTCATGTATATATGAAGAAGAATATTTCATGTAATTAAACAATAAGAATTGTAAGATAAGAATTACTAACATGCATTAACCTTAACCATCAACGAGCCATAGGAAACGAATACCAACACTACAACAAAACTGGCCTTTAGTCTCGGAAAATTGGCCACGGTTTTACAAAAAACCGAGGCCATAGGGTTTTGGTCACGGTCGTCATAAAACCTTGACCATAGTGTATATTTATAGTCTCGGTTTTTTGAATAACCGTGACCATAAGTGAAGTAAAATTTTTTTTTAAAATTTATAGCCACGGTTTTTAAATAACCGTGACCGTAGAATATGATATAGTCTCGGTTTTTAAAAAACCGTGACAATAACTAATATTTACAAAAAAAAAAAAAAAAAAAAAAAAACAAAACAAATTAACATCGAAACCTAACTAATATATATGATAATAGATAGAAACGTTTGCAGGTATATATCCCGTGCGGCGCCAGAGAAAAAGCGAACCACCCAGCAGCCATAGCAGCGCGCGTCCGGCCTCCGCTCAGCCGCTGTCGTCCCAGCCGCCCTCGTCCGGCCTCCTCGCAGCCGCTGTCGTCCCAGCCGCACCCAGCAGTCCCAGCCGCTGTCGTCTCAGCCGCAAACACTCCCTTTCGCTGCCTCATCTTCTTCGACACAAGGATTGGCACCAGCATATGCCACCAGCCCTCCACCATACCAGGTAGTCCCAGCCGCACCCAGCAGTCCCAGCCGCTGTCGTCTCAGCCGCAAACACTCCCTTTCGCTGCCTCATCTTCTTCGACACAAGGATTGGCACCAGCAGCAGCCACCAGCCCTCCACCAGTCCTCCACCATACCAGGTAGTCCTCGACAAGAAATCTCCTGACTTTTTATATGTAGCGTAGTTTGTCTGATTAATTATTACAAATTTCATGAATGAAACATCATTAATTTGTAGATGTTTGCTCTGTATTTTGTTTTTATTGAATCCATAAGTGCTATGTGTGCCAGGACCAGGAGTTACCCGACCTCAGTCGGTATACGAAGAAGACTCAGAAGCGACAATAAATGTGTAAGCCAGTAATCAATAACTGTTTCTTCCACTCCTTATCTCCTTTATATCGTCTTTTACATTTCCATTTGTGTTCTTTCTTTTCCACCGAAAGCCTATGTATTTGAGATTCCTTGAATATTTGGCATAGATTTTGCATTTCTAAGATTAACGATCATTACGTTTACGAATTGGAGCAAAATGTGACTCCTAATTTGTTGGGTCTTAGATGACTTGGAGAATACTAGCTTTTAAATTTCTCAAAGTAAATAAAAGAAATGCTCAGACTGCTTCCAGAATTATTTGTTTTTGGACATTTGAATTTTGTGCCAGTATTACTGCTGAAGTATTACCCATGAAAGAAAGCCCTCCATGGTGGTATGCATATTTCAATTTATTTATTCAGATTTTATGTCATTTGGGTTAGTATTTGGTAACTTTAGTTCTTTGTTCTATTTCTACAGGGTGCAGGGCTCGAGAATTTAGGCAACACATGCTTTATGAATGCAGTTTTGCAATGCCTTACCCACACTGTGTCTCTAGTCCAAGGTCTTCGTTCTTACAATCATCAAATGCCCTGTCACAGTATGTCATTTAACTCTCATTATGGTTTTGATTTATTGCATGAGAATTGTTTTGTCATTTTTACTAGTAGATGACTGCGGACGATTAAATTGCTTTTATATAAAGAAGGAAAGATTATTAAAGTACTCAACATAGATGATGTTGTTACGTTATGTTGTATCCAATGCAATATTGGGTAAAAATTGGCAACGTGTAAAGCGATTTTTAGCCTTTTATTTTGAAAGTTCAAGTGTCTTATATATTTGTTATTTGAAGTTTATGTGCTGTAATTCTTAACCTCTTAATAATCAGACATCTCCAAGAAGAATATGTGCTGTCTCAGAAGGCATATATTCTGTTTTATGCAAGGCGTGGTACTCCCTGGTTTTCAAGTATGGTGGATGAAAAAAAGATGTGTTTGCATCAAAGTGGCTTTATTCCATATTCCGATGTGAGCAATGTTAGCATTTCAGGTTGCAATCAATCAAAAGGTCCAGAGGCAACTTCCAAGGTGGAGGTCTATGAGTCAAGGGATGATGATTCTAGTAATCCTGCTTCTAGAGTTTGTGGATTGGACCCTTAGTTCATCTAAAGATATAAGAGTTGGGTTAAATAGTTATTGTGATGGTAGTCTTGTGACTGATGGTTTGTTGCCACCTAAGGGTAGTAATTGCTCTGAAGAAATGGCATACAAACAGTTTCTGAGGCTTAGCCTAGAATATCATGTGGCATTTCTGGTGGTACTAATTTAAATGCATGCATAATAAAAAATTATATTTTCTTGTATACTCCCTTGTTTGCTGATATAGGTAAGGTAAGAGAACATCATTCTTCTTTCTTCTTTTGGCTTGTGTCCCTCGATTTTGTTTCTGATGCTAAAAGGAATATAAATTCAGTATGCTTTTTTCTTGTTGCAGGAAGCTCTTGATGTTGCCCATATTAGCAAAGAAGACCAACAAAGTGAATTTGCAATGCTTCAGCTTGCTAGAAAGAATGTAGACAATTGAGAGAAAGCGATTTAAAGTATTACGTAATACTTTAAATTAGTTTAATTTCATATATGTACGTTTAATTATTAGTATTGTAATTATTATATGACACTCCATAATGTGTCATTAATTTTGAAACAATTTATGCATTAATATTTGTAATTTAATTTTGTTTCGGATTGCATGAAATGTAATCGCTATATTAGTTTCAATAATATATTTTTGGATATGAATGTTGCATTTATAATATTGAAAAAATAGGTATTTAAATTTATTAAAATGCTAAAAATAGGTGCTACTATTTTGAAATGAACATTACCTATAGTCACGGTTTTTGAAAAATCAAGACCAAAAGTGCCGAAATATCACGAAATGAACATTACCTATGGTCTCGGTTTTTGAAAAAACCGAGACCATAGAATTGTATAAGGTCTCGGTTTTTACAAAGACCGAGACCATAGGTATTACATATGGTCACGGTTTTTTGAAAAACCGAGACCTAAAGTGAGCAATTGGTCACGGTCTATGAATAACCGTGACCATATCATATATCTACGGTCACGGTTTTTAACCGTGACCATAGGTCATAGTCTACGGTCTCTCCTTCTTAGGTCACGGTTTTTAAAACCGTGACCATAGGTCTACAGTCACGGTTTTTAACCGTGACCATATGCCAGTTTTGTGGTAGTGCAAGATAAAAAAAAACTGCAGCACGATTAAAATAAATAGGGTAGGTTTTTTTAGAAAAAATATTAAAATAAAGAAGAAATTAAGCAAGCTTTTAAATTCAAAGTGAAAATTTCCAGGCTTCTTCACTGTAATTAAAGTATTATTAAAAATGGAAATATAATTGTATGTTTCATTTTTATAAACGATAAATGTGAGTGAGTATTCTAATCATGGTATTTTCTTAAACATATAACCGTGTATTAAGGGTACTTCAAATCACTCCAATTTTTAATTAAAATATTTTAGGTACTTGAAAATTCATGGCTGAAGTAGTCCAAAGTCCGTTTATTAGGTATACCTAATATTATTTTTTAGTTTCTTAATAGAAAGTAAAGATAATCAAGTGTTTCTTAGTAATGATCATGATATAAATATGTTAAATTTTATAACCTGTATTATAACATATGTAACTGGAATGTATCTGAACTTGAAATTAAAAAAAAAAAAAATTTTGTTTTACGTTAGCAAAATGCAAAAGAAAGAATGAAAAAAGAAAGGCAAGAAGAAGAAACTAATTAATGTAATTCATATCAGAGAATTGTAGCAAGTTATTTTTCATAATCCACACTGCAGGGAGTTGTAGTATTATTTTTGATAACTCTAATTTATTATAGTAAATATTATCTCTTATTTTTTTAAATTTGTTTGGCCACATGAAAAGAGTTGCACATTGTGCTCATTTGGACTTTATTTATGAAATTTGTGAAAATGAGTAAATTTTTTAGTATTAATTCTGAAATTATCTTGCATTACATTAAAAATACTCATATTTTAAAGTTTACTCATAAGGTTTTTATGTGTTTCTTCACAGAGAACAAAAAGAGCACCAAAAGAACATTTACTAGCTTTGCCGCAGCAACACACATCAGGAAAAAAACAGCGTTAAGCTGCCAAATCAACAACTGAATTTAGGCTTCTTATTAAAAGGATAATATTGGGCAGCCAATAACTCACCAATTTAAGGGCAAACGTAGAAGTTAACACAATATATCACCTCTTATCAATTAAACCTAGGAAGAACATAAAAAAGGAGGCAAATTCAACGTGAAAAAGGGGAAGAATAATAGGGGCAGCGAGGAGGCACACAGATCTGTAGAAAAGAACACCAGAAACAGAGCAGAAAGGAGTAGCAAATTGGGATCTGGAAAGAGACCAATTGAAGGCTTGATTTGCAAGGATAATCATTAATTGAAGAAAGCAAGAGAGATTTAGAAATTTTTGTAATCCAATTGATTGATGTTTAATCAAAGGGGGCTTTATTGATTGATTCCTTCTTTTATTTCTCTTTTATTATTTTTCAAATTTTTATAACTCTATGGATCTGATTTTGAATATGAATGAATTGATATTTGATTTCATGAATATGATTAGCTAAATTTTCATTCAGCTAGGGTTGTAGATATGTAAGTGATTGTATTCTTGTTCTTCAATTTTAAAAATTTATGCTTTGCTTGACACAAGGGTACTAGTTATTCAATGCTTATTTTATTAATTAATTCCTATTAATTACTTGATCACCAATAAGTAGGATAGAAAACTAGATTAATTTGAAAAAATTAGTTGAAGTTGGATGAAGCTTGAATAATATATGTTTAATTTGAATTTAAGCATAAGAATATTGCAATTAATATAAGAACATATAATTGTCTCACATAACCTAAAGAAAATTGGTGTATTAAATATTGTTCTTAGACTCAGTTGTGCATATGAATGTGTTTCATTGAGCATAGGAAATTATAAACATTGCAGATTCGGAAGACTCATTTGTAATTTTTGCAATTCTAGTTACTAGTGCACTTTGCCACAACATTGCTACAGCAACACTGCAGAAACGCAGTCTGTCTACATCATTTGTCACATTTGCAATATTAACTGATTTATCTACTTGCGATTCTTGATATCCTTCTCGTTGAACTTTGTTTCAGTATTTTTACACTTGTTTTCTCGTACTATTTATTTTATTTTGATACACAAAAATACAAAATATTGATTTTAATATTTAATTTTTATGATACTTTTTAGTATTCTAATATCCGTAGGAACGATATTTCTTATAATTATGTTACTTATTTACGATACGTACACTTGCATAAAATCTTATACATCATTTTTGGTAAACACGTGATGACCAGCAATATCCCATAACACCGCTGTGTAGTTTACAAATTTTAATTTCCACGGAGACTATAAAATAGTTTGCTCTTTAACTTATACATTTTTGTCCAGCGAAAAGCAAAAAATTTTGGGTAAATTGTCAACAAAGGGAAAATTACTTTATATGATTGGTTTGTTTTTATTTTTTTGGTCAAAATATGATAGGTTTATTTGGGAAGTAATTAATTATTTCCATTTTACTAATCTTCCATGGTAATAATAATGATGCCTCTCTCTATCACTTTATGAAATCTGCAAGGGCAAGCGATTTCATGGTAATTGTTTGAAAGTAGATTGGTTTGTATTTTATGTAACTTGATGGCCTTGTGCAGCACGGTAACAGGGGCGGAGCCAGGAAATTTTACATGGGGGGGCTGAAAATGGTGGAACCAGGGGCGGAGGATGCAGCAGCAGCAGAACTAGTCGGCAGCGGCAGCAGAACCATGATTTGTTTTTGACTCGCGCAGGTGCAAACTTAAAGCAGTAGGGGCGGAGTAGCGGAGAAGCAACGGAAGCTGACCAGGCGACAGTCGGCAGAACCATGAGCAGTCCAGTCAAGCAGGTGGCAGAAGCGCTGAGGGTCGAGGGAGTGAGTCAAAAATCGCCGGGGCTGCAGCACCCCCAACCCCTGAGATCCTTCGCCCCCACCGGGGCTTCAACCCCCCCCAGCCCCTGAGATCCTCTGCCCCTGTACGGTAACAAATAAGAAGATAAGAAGAAGATAAAATATTGAAAAATTTGCATAAAATTAATATTTTTTTAAGGAGAAATTAATAAATTTCATTCATTGAAATTGAAGATAGAAAGAGAATTAAATTACGTGATCAATTACAATAGATAAAAATAATACAGCACAAGTACCTTTTTGGATCGTTCTAGTGATGATGTCACTTGTCTTCTTCTTTTTTGTGTGCAATGCCCATATATATTTTTTTGGTGAGGGAGACCATTAGTGTTTTTTTTTCTTTTGTACATGTGTATTTATTTAAATAACATTATACAATTTATATATACTACATAGAGATTGAGTTCTTAACCTCTGACTTTCAATGTACCTTTACTCATTTGATTCGGCATCAATGTAGTAAAGCAAGAATAATTTGAAAAATTACCAAAAATAGCACCCCTAAAACTTATAGTAACAAAACTAACACCCCAATAATATTGAACGTTCAATATTCAATTTGAACGTAAAATATTAAACGAGTCTAAATTATCGTCATTCAATTCTAATTGTATAGATGTTAAAAAAAATGACATATTAGTCTTTTTTTTAATTGTGAAAATATAAATTTCAACACAAGGGGTGCTAATTTTGTTATTAGAAGTTTTGAGGGGTGTTAGTTTTGTTATTCTCCCGAATAATTTCTCTTTAAAGTAGTGGAGCTTTAAAGTCTAAATGCATTAATTTCGTCAAAAATAGTATCTTTTGTAGCAATAATAATTTTTTAAAGTCGTGGAATAAAATTATGTAATTTGAACTTTTGATACTAACTTTTTGTTCATATAACTAATACTTGCTAAAAAGTAATAGATATATAAAATAATTATTGGCTTTTCTCCTAACAGTTTAAATTTTATGGAGAGTTGATGACTATCAACTTATAACAGTTATCATGTTATATTAATTGTTAACTCGAATATTTATACTTCAAGGTACATGATGTCCACCGGTCTCGCTATCGTCTTATCATTCGTAATTTTGAGTGTCCCTGACATGTTTTCTATCTTTTGTTACATTGTGTTAGTTATTGAGATCTTTGTTAAAAGTTTAATGAATCTTGTTAGGTGTACGAACAAGTCTCACATTGAAAAAATATTAATAGTAAATTTGATATATAATTAGAATGAACTACTCCTACTAATAGGATAACTTTTTGGGTTAGAATCTCAAGCCCAATAAATGATATTAGAGCCAGGGTCCAATTTGTATTATGTAGGCGCACACAAAGTGGATCCCAAATTTGAAAGTGATCCCATGTAGGTGAAACACGTGGCCTAAGTCTGAACGAATGGTGGGCTCCCTATTGGATCTTATTGGAAATTCAGAGACATTGTTTTAGACTCATTTGGACTCCTCGAGGTTTGATTAAGTTGGCTTGGGTTCTTAGGATACTTCTTAGCACCCGTTTAAACTTGATGGAGTATCAATGCTCGTTTAGTGGATACAATTAAATGGTTGGTCCTTGGTATTATGGCATGTTTGAAGTCTAAGGGGAGCAAATTTGTTCTCGTTCAAGGGAAAAGTATTAGGTGTGCGAATAAGTTTTACATTAAAAAAATATAAATAGTAAATTAAATATATAGTTAAGATGGACTACTCCTACTAATAAATTAACTTTTTGGTTTGAAATCTTATGCACCACAAATCTTATTATTGTAGTTAGCTAGCATCCCTTCACCAAAAGATTTTGGTAAGTATAATCCTAATTTGACATTCATTAGCTTTTCAAATAACAACTTCAATACCCGAATTGTGTAGTGGGTTTGCTCTTGTAAATTTCACTGCAAATGATAATAACTTCACAGGATCATTGCCTAAATGCCTTAAAAATTGTTCGGCTTTAAGGAGAGTATGACTCAATAGAAATCAATTCTCTGGGAACATAACCAATGCATTTGGTGTTCATCCAAGTCTTGAATTCATGGGTCTTAATGATAATGATTTTGTTGGCCAAATCTCGCCGAGTTGGAGAGAATGTAAAAACCTCACTAATTTGCAGATGGATGGAAATAAAATTTCTAGTAAAATCCCTCCAGAGCTTGGAAAATTGAGTCTACTACGAATTTTGAGCCTTCATACTAACAACTTGATTGGTGAAATTCCAATACAGCTTGGAAGTCTAAGCTTGTTGAGTACACTCAATTTGAGCAACAATCATTTGATAGGAGCAATTCCTAAAAGTCTAGGTAAGCTAGCTAATCTAGCCTTTCTTGATCTATCAGCAAATAATTTGTCTGATAAAATAATAAAAGAGCTTTCAAATTGTGTGGAGTTATTAGGCTTAAATCTTTACCATAACAAGCTTTCAGCTTCAATTCCAACTGAGCTCTGAAACTTGTTTTTATTGCAATATAATTTGGATCTCAGCCGCAACATGCTGTCAAATGAAATACCCTCAAACCATTACAAGGTTGCATCATTGGAGCATTTGAATGTGTCATATAACCATCTTACCGGTAAAATCCCTTCATCATTTTCAAAGATGAATAGTCTTCTATCTATTGATTTCTCTTACAACAACTTGACTGTCAAATCCCTACTAGGAGAATTTTCCAAGCTAACTCATCAAACAATGCTTATGTTGGAAACTCGGGATTATGTGGAGATGCTGTAGGGCTTCACCCATGTCGAATTTCCTCGACCAAAAAGAAAATTAGTAAGATTCTTGTCAGGGTCCTTGTTCCTACTTTTGGATTGGTAGTGAGTTTTTGTGTGCTTGTTTTAATAATACTGCATCAAAGATACAAACTTAAAGATGAAAAAAATGGAAGATCTGGATTGAACGATAGCAATATTTTAATATCAGTTGTTCAGAGACAAATAACTTTTGGAGACATTGTGAAGGCCACTGAGGACTTCAATGAGATTTATTGTATTGGAAAAGGGGGATTTGGTACTATCTACAAGGCTGATTTTGGTGATGGTTTGATTTTTGCAATCAAGTGCATCAATGTTTTAGATTCTATTGAAACTCGAACAATAAATCACATGCGTTTCAAAAATGAGATTGAAGTGAATTGAGATTGAAGCTTTGACAAATATTAGGCATAGGAACATCGTAAAGTTTCATGGGTCATGTTCTACTAGGGGTTGTATGTACCTAGTTTATGCATATGCTAGAAGAAGCAGCCTAAAAATGCATTGTATGGAGTACAAGGTGAAAGAGAACTTGGATGGGAAAGAAGGATTGAAATTGTTCAAGGATTAGCTGATGCAATTTCTTATTTGCACAATGATTGTGCTCCACCACACGTGCACAGGGACATTACTTTGAGCAATGTATTGCTTGGGGAAGACCTTGTGGCACAACTTTCAGACTTCAGTAGAGCAAGATTGTTGCCCCCAGATTCAACCATTTGGACAACAATTGTCGGCTCATATGGCTATATGGGCCCCGGTACAAGTAAACACACACAAAATATAAAATTTTTATGCCTACAAGTAAACACACACAATATCACTACTGAAATTATATTATATGGAAAATACATTGATTGTTGAAATACACATCCCAAATTCATTTTTGACTGTGATTTTTTGGAGATATGAAAGTACAAACTCACTAAATCAATATAGTGAGTTTAGAGAATGCCAAAATATAGGATATACAAACTCACTTTTTTGCAATAGTTATAAGATAATGAAAGTATGATATATTGCATATTCTATGAATGCTTTCCCCTTCAATACTTTAAAAGAACTAAAGTCATATCACATGAACATTTTATTTGTAAATTTACTAATATCTATATGTTGCTATGTTCATAGAGCTTGCTCTGCCAATGCGTTCCACAAACAAATGTGACGTCTATAGCTTTGGGATTGTAGCCTTGGAAATTATGATGGGAAAATATCCAAAAGAATTGATAGAATTTGCATATGAATCATCTTCATAAAAAATTTTAAACAATGGAGAACTGTTTTTAAAGGATGTGTTAGACTAACGGCTACAACTTCCAACAAGTGAACTGGCAAATGCAGTAGTGTTTGTGGTGTACATGTGGGCTATGTTCACCATATAAACGACCCATTATGTGTTGTGTTGCGCATAATCTAGCAACTATTGCTTCGAGTTACATATCTAAGCTTTTAGAAGAGATAACCATCAATGATCTTTTGAGTTATCTAAACAAAAAAAAGTTAACTACACTAGCACCACTTTTTGCTCTAGCTTTTGGTTTGGTAATATTGTTGTACGTTTTATATTTCTCTATGTACAATGTTAGGTTGGGTTGAAAGATTAACTAAAGTGGAATTAGGCTAATAATCAAAAGAATAATTATTAGTGAAATATGTTTGCTATCAGTTAGCTATTGTTGTTAGTTTGCACACTTGTGTGCAATCTAATAGGTAGTTGTTCAATTAGTCTTAGGAAAGCTCATATATATATAAAGTGTTGTAATGTATCTTTAATAACAGTGTGGTGTATTCAATTTACTAATTAGGTAAGTAGAACATTCAGTTTCACGAGAATTATTTATAATTTTTCTTCTTCCTTTAGAGCATGTTCAGATTATGGAATATAATTAGGAATAGAGTAGGTTCGTTATAACTTTTAATATAAGGAATTACAATTCCTTTAAAATACCTATTTCATTTACAAATGAATATCTAATTTTCATTAGAGGAGAAGAATTTTAATATATATATCCAAAAAAGTCTCAATTACTAATAAAAAATTTATATTGTTAGATATGGAAGGTATTTTGGGAAAACTAAATATTGTTAGATATGGAAGGAATTTTGGGAAAACTAAATAATATTCATTCATTCATTTTTTCTTATTATGTGGTAACTAGGGAACAAAGGATTAGGAACGGTTATTCCTATTCCTAGTTTTAGAATTTGAGTAATTCTAAACCAATTGGTAATTTTAATTTTGTGGACCAAACATACCTTTAATGTTCATTCTCATAGTATAGAACTTGATAAATTCAATTATAGAAAGAATTTTACATGATATAAGAGCTAATATGAAAAACGAAGTGCATGAATCTCAAAAATAAATTTAACCAAATGATCAGATAAACACAAGAACAATCCAACATCAATATGAATGCGAAAATTTCTACAACTAGCTTTATTTCTATAACTCCAAATCTAGATAGTTATATTGAATGGAAAAATGAAATGATGAGAATTGATAGCCCTATAACTCCCGTGAGTTTTCATAAAGCAATGATCCCCTTAGGTGGTGTTCACTTTTATACTTATAATCTATGCTTCCATTGGTATTTTATCAATGAGAGACTTGTTTGATCTTACTTTCAACAATTCCCCTTTCAAGCAAGGCCACTGTCTTCTTTATTCCACACTCTAAGTCAAGTCAAGTCAATCCAATCGATTTTTTATGGCTAGTCCCCTTGAACTTTAACCATAAGTAACCTTATTTGCCCAAGGTTTTAAGGTCCTCCCAAGGTCTTTCAAGTTCAACTATTTTATTTCTAGAACATAGCCCACATGTACACCATCGTGATTTTTATGAAATTTCATTTCAAGCCGACCAATCTCATATTTTACCAATTGGCCAAAAAGAACAATCATAGGCTCTAGTACCATTTAATAGACCCGATAACTCCTATAGGTTTCCTCAAGGAAATAAGCTCCTATCCCAAAAAGTTAACCCATTAGATGGAGTTAACTCATGCACTTATAAACCATGGTCCTATTGGAATTTAATCTTGACTTGTTTGATTTTACTTACTAAATAGAATCTTGTGAAGATATGAATTAGAAGGACTCAAATTTTATTATTCCTTTTACGATTTCGAGCCCTCATACTCACCAGAATACAAACAAATAATGATTCTATCAAATAGTTGAATCAAAGAAAGAATAAAACTTAACAAAAAAAGTCGAGCCAATAGAACACATGATTTAAGTGTTTTGCTCCTAAACTACTATAGGTTGCTTGAGTACACACAAAATACGTGGTCAATGCACAAATGATAAGTAAATTATGAACAAGGGTCATCATATGTACGAGAATTGGATTAGTAAGCATTTGAGTACTAAACTATAGACAAAAAATGACTTAACCAAACTCTTTAACCCTATCATGAAATCCAAAGGTCAAAATTGATAAGGGGAGTGAAAACAAATTTGATGTGGCAATTTGCAATCTAAAAATCAACCTGGGCAACGATATGGAAAAATGCCCTCCTCGGTATGGTCGTTTAGGGTTGGAATCTCTAGTTTTCATTGTTATTCAGGCACACCATGACACAAAATAAGTGCATGCTATGGCACAAAAGTTGATTTCCCATTTTGACTCGTTTTCACTTCTTTTGCTATCATTCCACTTTCATAAGCATAATTAGATATAAATTAAGCCATTTAACCATATTAAGTCCAAAACAAGACAAATATATTGCTTGAAAGTTGTCAAATAACTGTACTTTTGTAGGAAGTCAACTACATGGCCTCATATAATAGGAAAGGGTAAAAATGTATATATCCACTATAAGCAGAGTTTGTACAAAGAGTAATTACAACAAGAACATTAACAGAGGTAAAACCTAACATACTAGAGAATCAATGACCCGAACACTTGTTCTTAAGATGGAGAAGAAGAGAATGAAAGTAGGGCAACGATGTTGAGAAGAGAACAAAAATGAATGAGTGCACTTCAAAAACCCTTGCAACATGTATATATACATAGTTGCGAAATGACGTTCATTCCCTTTGGCCCATAAGCAACTCAACTTACAAGGCCTGCTAAAAACAAAATCACAAAATAGCTCATATGCACATATCATAGCCCAAGGGCCCAGTACATAATTTACTTCATAAAATCATGTATTAAACACACTTCACTAACATACAAATTTGAGTACACTACACATTAAAGAAATGTCATTTAAATTCTCAATTCTCATCTACAAAACACTCCCAATACCATAGTGGCATAGTATTAACAATTTTCACCTTGACACAATGCATGCAATGAATATATATATAACAATGAATATATATATAAACAGTTTACCATTTCCAGACCTAATTCCTAAACATAGGCACTCCAATCAAACTCAAGAAATTCTTAAATTTGATTAGTGGTATTGGTTGGGTGAGCATATTAGAGGGGTTGTTCTCTGTGGAGACTTTATTTAGTTTAATTAAACCTTGTGCTACTATATCCCTAATGAAATGCATTTTAATATCTACATGCTTAGACCTAGAGTGAAACATATAATGTTTTGATAAATAAACGGTAGATTGATTATAATAATAAACTGTATCAACAACATCACCATTAACAATGTCAAGTTGTCTAGTAAAGCCCCTTAACCATAAGTCTTCCTTGAATGCCTCATTGCATGCAATAAACTCAGCTTTTGTAGTAGATAATGTAATCACAGATTGCAAGTTTGCCTTCCAAGATACAACATTTCCATAAACAGTAAAGATATATCCTAACAACGAGTATATCAGCTTGATCAACTGAGGAATGAAACCATCAGTTTAATCTTTTAAGGAATGAAACTGAGGAGAGGGAAAAGGCTTCATGAGTATATCAGCTAGTTGATCAACTTAAGAGACATGTTCAATTAGCAATTATTGTTGCCAAACCTGATCATGCACAAAATGTTGATCTAATTCTATGTTTTTGGTGAGAGAATGAAGAACCAAATGTTTTGCAAGACTGAGTGCACTCAGATTGTCACAATATAACATTGGTGGGGCAGCAATGGGCAAATGAAGCTAAAAATATAACTACCTTATCCCAAGCAATTTAGTAGTGGCACTGGCCATAGCCAGATATTCAAATTTTGTGCTTAAATGAAAGACAACTCGTTGCTTGAAAGTATGCCATAGATGAAATTGTGACAAAGAAAAACACAGTACGCACCAATTGAATGACGATCATCAATGGTATGGGCCTAGTCCTTATCACAAAATGTTTTAAGATACAATATGGAAGACTGAAGTTGTTGGACATGATGAAAACTTCCCTTAAGATAGCGAATAAGACACTTAACAGCAACCCAATGAACATCAGTAGGACATGACATAAACTGGCATAGTTTATTGACACTAAATAAATGTATTGTCAGGTTAACGCACAATACTAAAGGCCACTGATGATACTCTGATACAAATTACCATCCTCCAAAAGAACACCATCCACTTTACTGAAGCAAGTAACCATAGAAGTATCACACTCCTTAACAGAACAATGTCACACCTATGTAGGAGCTCATTAATATATTTTTGTTGATTCAACCACATAAGACCACCTTGAATCTCCACCTCCAAGTCAAGAAAATAGTTAAGCACCCCAATGTCTTTGAGAGAAAATCGAGAGCAAAGCGAAGAAAGAAGAGAATCCACATGACTAAATGAAATCCTTGTAAGGATACATACCCTATTTGTACGCCTTCAATTTCCTTACTAAGTAAGGTTAGACTAGGGTTTTACTGAGACTAGGGTTAGACAAGTACTTACTGAGACTGGGCTTAGACAAGTACCCTTTTCCTTACTAAGAAAGTGACTAGCCTTTCGGCTTCTTCCTTACTAAGTGACTAGCCTTTCGTGTCCTTTCTTTAATTTCCTTACTAAGAAAAGAGATTGGGGTTAGACTAGTTACTAAGACTACTAGCCTTTCGGCCTTAATTAAACCTCTTATTCTTTATTATAGCATCTCAAACAACTCAACTTGGCTTTCTAACTAATCTTTCAATTTGATTGTCTTAAGAAAGCTTGAGATTTGGCGGTCTCCATTTACAACTCTTAATCTCTTAACTCTTTTACTATTATCGCTAGTAGCACTCAATTAAACTTTATTAAATTATTTAAGTTAATTAATGCACTCACTAGACGCTAATAGCTAATATAGACTATAAATTTATAAGTAAGTTAGAGAGTCTTAAAGAGTACGCTCTTTCCCTTAAGATACTTAAGACCTTAGGGATACCAAACTAACAAAATGCTGAAGTTAGCTAATTAGTTAGGAACTTTAGGTTAAGGCTAAATTAAGGTTTTATTTAAGACTGTTGCAACAACTTTTGCTTGCTACAGAAAGGAGCAACTAACTGTTTTAATGTTAAAGGCTAGTAGCTCGTAGCTCTAGTTAGGCCTTAGTTAGGCTAGATATAGTTAGAGCTTTATTATTTATAGTAGTACTCAATCAATTAGCTCTTAAGAAATTAAGTGAGGCCCCTAAACTGAGAATAAAGAAGTGAAGTTAATATAGTAAGTATTTGTAGTTAGTGGATGATCTAACTCTTAACTTTGGACATGGTTCAAGTCTTGCCCCTCTATAGGCTCTTTAAAGAGAAACATAATGAAAGGATCTATATGCTGACATTATAAGAGCCCATCTTCCTATTTCGGTTAGGTAGGGGTTGAGGCGAGAAATGGTTTAATTAACCTCATTCACTACTCACTTACTTAGTGTCACATCGTAGGTAGAGTGCCCCACAACTATAGTTCGCAGTCTATGAATAGTGGATTGAAACGAGTGCCCGCGTTGTAGCCCTTTACTAGTTTCGGAATGCAGTCTGTGTTAAGAAATTTAGGGCTTGAAGCTAACACACAATCAAAGTAAAGTTGAGAGAATGAAGATAAAACGAACACAAGTATTTACGTGGTTCACCCAAAAATGATTACGGGCTACTCCACGGGCAAAGGCCAGAAGGAATTCACTATGCTGAAAGATTTACAGCCTCCCTCTAAATACAAGGAGAGAACAAGATACCTCTCTCTCTTATACTAGGAGAATACAATTAACCTCTCTCTCACAATGAGGAAAGAACTTTTCTAAGTGGAGAAGCTTGGAATGCTTAGGATGTTTTAGATTTTGGGATGATGGAAATGTACAAATGAGCTCTCTATTTATAGAGAGAAAAATGTTACTATTTGGAGAGATGACACATGCGCTTAGCTCATCACTTTGATGATGCAAGCGCTTAGCTCATCCTTTGAAATTGTAATAATATTCCATCAATTAAGCCATCCTTCTTGACATTGTTTAAGAAGTTGAAAATGGCTTCACACTTGTCTTTCAATCTCCCACTTGAAGTCATCTTTCAAGACTATCTCTTCCAACTAGCCTTTGTTCAAACCCTGCTGCTTACGTCTCTACTAAGCCGTACGAGGATCGACACCATACAAACTTGTTAGTGTTGATAGGTTTTGTCATTACATCTGCTAGGTTCTCTTTTGTATGAATTTTTAACATATCCACACTTCCTTCTTCCACTACTTCTCGAACAAAATGATATTGTACTCCTATGTGCTTAGTTCTGGAATGAAATGCTGGATTCCTTGCAATGTGCAAGGCACTCTGACTGTCACAATACACAAGAATCTTCTCTTGTTTGTGCCCGAGCTCCTCCATTAATCTTCTTATCCAGATTGCTTCCTTGCAAGCTTGTGTAGCTGCCATGTATTCTGCTTCTGTTGTGGATAATGCAACAACTGTTTGCAGTTTTGAAACCCAGCTTACAGCTCCACCTGCAAGTGTGAACACATAACCAGTAGTGGACTTTCTTTTGTCAAGATCTCCTGCAAAATCTAAATCAACGTATCCTTTGACAGTAAAATTTGATCCTCCATAACATAATGCAGCACTTGAGGTTCCTTTGATGTATCTAAGGATCCTCTTCACAGTGTTCCAATGCTCTCCACCTGGATTTGCCATAAATCGACTAACCGCTCCCACTGCTTGTGCAATGTCTGGTCTTGTACATATCATTGCGAACATCAAACTTCCCACTGCTAATGCATACGGTACTCGAGACATATCCCTCCTCTCTGCTTCATTGCTAGGAGACATACTTGAGGATAACTTAAAATTAACAGGAAGTGGGGTAGATATTGGCTTACAATCTTGCATGTTGAAGCGTCGCAAGATCTTGTTGAAGTAGTTCTTCTGAGAAAGCCAAATCTTCCTGTTATTTCTGTCTCGGTGAATCTGCATCCTTAGAATCTTGTTTACTGGTCCCAAGTCCTTCATATCAAACTCCCTAGCCAATTGAGCCTTTAATTCTTAGATTTGATCTTTGTTGGGTCTTGATACCAACATGTCGTCCACATACAACAACAAGATAATAAAGTCATTATCACCATCAAACCTTTTGTAGTATGTACAATGGTCTGAACTAAGTTTGTTGTATCCAAGGCTAATAATGAAGGAATCAAATCTCTTATACCAACACCTCGGCGCCTGTTTGAGACCGTACAGAGATTTGTTCAACCTGCAAACCAAGTCCTCCTTGCTTGTTTCAGCAAAACCTTCTTCAAGTTCTCCATGAAGAAATGCAGTTTTTACATCCAACTGCTCTAGATGTAAGTCAAACGTTGCACACATTGCCAAGACTACTCTGACTGTTGTAAGTCGTACTACTGGGGAAAATATTTCATTGAAATCAATACCTTCTTTCTGAGCATATCCTTTTACCACCAATCTTGCACGATACCGTTCCACTTGATCATTGCTATCTCGCTTGATCTTGTAGACCCATTTGTTACCAATGGCTTTTCTTCCATGTGGTAATGGTACTAGTTTCCAAGTCGTGTTCTTATGTAAAGCTTCAATTTCTTCCTGCATTGCTGTCATCCATAGAGATGCATCTGAACTACTTGTAGCTTCATGGAAAGTTGATGGCTCTCCGTCCTCCATTAAAAGACAGTATGCAACATTACTTTCAGTAACATACTCCGAGTGCCAAGTTGGCGGCCTTCTTTCACGAGTTGACCGACGAACTTCTGGAGCCTCGGACTCAACTGGTTCTTGTACATCGTGTTGTGGTGCTGCTTCAGTAGAATCTTGAATTTCTTGTATTGAATTATTTTCCACCTGAACTATTGTAGTCTCTGAATTCTCATTTGATGTGCTATCGACTCCATCTTTTCTTTGTAATTGATATTCTGCAAAGATCACATCCCTGCTGATTATGAGCTTACGGGTAGTGGGATCCCACAAGCGATACCCCTTGACACCATCAGCATATCCCAAGAAGATACACCTTCTAGATTTTGGATCCAACTTCGATCTTTCTTGGGCGTTGTACATTACGTACACAGGACATCCAAATGAATGTAAAGTAGAGTAATCTGCTGGCTTACCAGTCCATATCTCCATCGGTGTCTTGAACTCAATTGCCGTTGATGGCGACCGATTTATCACATAACAGGCAGTTTTGGCTGCTTCTGCCCAAAAGGAGTTGGATTGACCTGCAGTCCTCAACATAGCTCTTATCTTTTCTGCAAGAGTTCTGTTCATCCGCTCTGCCACTCCATTTTGTTGAGGCGTGTATGCGACTGTGAACTGTCTTTTGATACCTTCTTGCTTACAAAATGTAAGAAACTCGCCATCTATATACTCTCCTCCATTATCTGTCCTCAAGCACTTGATCTTCTTCCCAGATTCAAGTTCCACCTGCGCTTTGAAATCTTTGAACACTTGAAACACATCTGACTTCTTCTTGAATGGATATACCCAACATCTCCTAGAGTAGTCATCAATGAAAGACACTAAGTACTTTGCACCTCCTAGGGACATCTCTGGTGATTCCCATACATCAGAATGAATCAAGTCAAGAATGTATTTACTCATTGCATCAGATCTGCTAAACTTCAATCTATGCTGCTTACTTGTAACACAATGCTCACAAAAAGGTAGATTTACCGATTTGAGCCCTGGAAGCAGGTTTCTGTCGGAGAGAATCTTCAAACCTCGTTCTGACATATGGCCTAATTTGAGATGCCACATCATCATTGATTCTTCTCCCTTACTGGTTGACGCAATACATGCATCAGCTTCCTGTAGTGTTTCTCCCTTAAGCATGAATAGATTCGCTACAATCTTTTCTGCTTTCAAAACCACAAGCGCACCTCTGACAATTTTCATGATCCCATTTTCGACATGGGTCCTGCATCCAAGACTATCTATTTGCCCCAAAGATTGTAGATTCTTCTTCAAGCCCTTCACATGTCGTACCTCCTGAATAGTGCAAACTGTACCATCAAACATTTTTATTTTGATAGTACCAATACCAGCGATTTCCAAAGCATGATCATCCCCCATGTGTACATAACCTCTTGAGATTGGTTCATATTTGTGGAACCATTCTTTCCGAGATGTCATGTGCCATGTTGCTCTTGAGTCTATTAACCAGACGTCAGAAAACTGCTTTCTACCTTCAACTGCTGCTGTAGCTTCGCTGTATAAAACTTCACCATCATCAGGGATACTTGCTACATTTCCTTGAGCATTTGATGGCTCAGGGTCTCCATTCTTTCTTTTACTCCAACAATCCTTTTTGATGTGCCCTTTCTTGCCACAATTATAGAACTTGAAATTCTTCTTACTTCTTGATTTCGATCTACCATAATTTTGACTCCCACTAGAGCCACGTTCTGTTGATCTTCCTCTCATCACCGTCAAAGCTTTTGCTTGCTGCGAACTTACTTGTCTGTCTTTTTTGTTTTTACGCCTAGTTTCTTCTTCCAAAATAGCAGCTATAATTTCATCAAATATCAGATAGTCCAAAAGGATGTTGTTCGTCAGGTTGATGATAAGTTGATCATACGAGTCAGGTAGACTTTGAAGTAAAAGCTCTGCACGTTCAGCTGTCTCTATTTTGTAACCCATTGATGTAAGTTGCGAAAATAGAGTATTCAAGGTGTTGATATGGTCAGTTACCAATGTGGATTCTGCCATTCGAAGAGTGTAAAGTCTTCTCTTTAAGAAGATCTTGTTGTGAAGTGACTTGGCCTCGTACAGTCTTGTTAGAGTATCCCAAATCTCCTTTGCCGTCTTCTTTTCTGCCACACTGGATAACACTCCATCAGCTAGTGCTAAGTGTAGATCAACAATTGCGTTGCCATCAATTTCGTTCCACTTGCTATCATCGATTATTCCAGCGGGCCTATCTCCAATCACTTCCAAACAATTATCCTTCCTCAAAATTGCCTTAATCTTCATTTTCCACAACGAGAAATTGTTTCCGTTGAACTTCTCAACATCAAACTTTGTTGTCGTCATTTTGATGTGCTTCTCACTTGAACCGGTTTCCACTATTACACGTGAACAGTAATTGTATTTGTGAACAGTAATCGTATACTTGAATAGTAACTATATACGTGAACTGTGAACAGTACCCACAACCAAAGCTCTGATACCACTGTTAGGAAATTTAGGGATTGAAGCTAACACACAATCAAAGTAAAGTTGAGAGAATGAAGATAAAACGAACACAAGTATTTACGTGGTTCACCCAAAAATGATTACGGGCTACTCCACGGGCAAAGGCCAGAAGGAATTCACTATGCTGAAAGATTTACAGCCTCTCTCTAAATACAAGGAGAGAATAAGATACCTCTCTCTCTTATACTAGGAGAATACAATTAACCTCTCTCTCACAATGAGGAAAGAAAGAGGTCGTGAAGTGGCATTAAGCATCCCTAGTGGTACGAAAGAGGTCGTGATATCTACGTACTACTCCTCGTGGAGTAGGTCACGCATCCAACCAAGTCTTTGACCAGAGAACGGGAGAATTTCTACTAAGGCTGGCCAGGCCGTGAGCACGGTGGGAACAGGCTTTACAAAAAGCCTCCAAGGTCAGCATAGTTTAAATGAAAGGGTTTTGTTTTCATTGAGTGAATGAATATGATCTAGATGCTAAATAGCTAGCTAATATACACTATAAATTTATAAGTAAGGGAGTAAGTTGCCTTATCAAAAAGAGAGTTTGACTTTTACTCTTAGAATTCTAACTTCTCTTTAGCAACTAACTGTTTTAATGTTAAAGGTAAGGTTAAGGCCTTAGGCTAGATATAGTTTGAGCTTCATTATTTATAGTAGCTTAAAGATAGAAAGCTCACTACTCAATTCAACCTTTAACTTAATTAAATTAGTTAAGTGAATTAATGCACTCACTAAATAGCTAATATAGACTATCTGCAAATTTCTAAATAAGGATACCTAGAAGGCCCTTTAGTTCGATTGTTGTGTTGGCACTTTGGTGACACAATAACACCAAACATGCAATTATCAATATGCTGCACTTCAGTGTACTTGATATACTACAAAATTCTATATAATATAATGGTACCACCCGTATTGAGTATAGAACTGCAGAATTCTAGTGTAGTGTACATTGATGAAATGAAGAAATTCATTGATGAGTTGGTACCACTTTTAAAGCTTTTAGGGAATGATAGTGGTTTAATACCACATGATGTAAGATATAAACATCAATAAATACTGTATGTAAGCTTAAATACTTAAATACTGCTTATATAAACTCTTCTTATAACTTAAATAGTGAATTCTTAAATAGGCCTTATTAACCGCATTATTCATGAATTCAATTGTTAGTAGAAAAGTTAAGCCTTAGTGAATTCAATAAAAGCTTTAAATAGTTGAATAAATAGGCCTTAGTTAATTCAATAGTTCAATAAATAGGCCTTAGTTAATGAAATAGTTCAATAGGCCTTAAATAGGCTTAAGCTTTAATAGGCAAACTATAGTTAGGTTCCTTGGTTAAGCTAGCTTCAATATATAAGCTTTCTAGAAAGAAGTCTTAATTAACTCTTAAACTCTTAAAGTCTTAACTTAAGTCTAGAGTATAATAAGCCTTAGTTAAGAAAGAGTTTATATAAGCTTAAACTCTTAAAGTCTTAACTTAAGTCTTTAAATTAGTGGAGTGACATCACTACACAACATAATAGTACATTAAGAAGTTTAAAGCATCACACCATTAATTTTTTAGTGTATAAATTGTACTACTTAGGTTTTTACATATTGTACTTTCGGTTAACAAAAAGAAAGCTGCTTAACAAATCTTAAATAAAGTTTTCAGTTAACCTACACACTAACAATAGGATTGTTAACAACTATATAGATAGTTAACAAAAAGAGTAGTTAGTACTTTAATTCGTTGGTTAACATGAAAGAGTTTATATAATTAAGCTTCTACCTAGAAAGTCTATACTCTTCTAGTAAAGCCTAAATCACTACCTTAACAACCTATTGGGTTAACATGAAAAGTGGATTTATACTTTCCGTTAGCTTAACACAATAGTTACCAACTAGATAGTTAACAATATGTATGAAAGAAAAGTTATTCTTATTAATTGTATTAGTATTAAATTGGCTTAAGCTTAGTGAATTCAATTCTTAAATAGTTAAATAATGTAGCTTTTTAAGCTTAGTTCTTAAATTCTTAGGCCTTCATAGGTTCAAAAGAGATATTGAATGTTCAATTTCTAATTCCTTAAGCTAGCTGCAGTATGGTCGGTATTTATTGCTTTAAGTGATTTAACTTAAAGTGCAATATTGGAGTACCTAACAAAGGCAGCTATGCGGTTCTCCTACTGGACCAAAGAGTACATAAATAGTACTACATAAAGAGTACATAAATGATTGTACGAATAGAGTAAAGAGTACTACTTATTGGTTAAACTAACACAATAAGAGTCTCCTACGTAAGTGTATTACTTTCAATACAATATTCTTTTAAAGCTTTAGGCTAAGGACCATAATGTGGGCTATTAGATGATCGTTACTTAGTAGCCTTGAATATAGTTCCTTTAGTAGACTTCATGACTCTACAGGGTTTACTAGATCCTCACTATGGGCTAACTGCCTGTTGAAGAGCTCTTTTATCACAGAATTCTCTCTCCTTTTTCTCAATCCTTACTTATATGGAATTTTCTCCCAAAGCTGCGGAACTAAAGACTCTATTAGAAAGTCAAATTTAAACTTTTACACGAATATTCAAGTGGATGAGATCGGTCGAGTGGTCTCAGTTGGAGATGGGATTGCATGTGTTTATGGATTGAACGAGATTTAAACAAGGAAAATGGTTGAATTTTCCAGCGATGTGGAAGGAATAGCATTGAATCTTGAGAATGAGAATGTAGGAATTGTTGTCTTTGGTAGTGATACTGCTATTAAAGAAGGAGATCTTGTCAAGTGCACCAGATCTATTGTGGATGTTCCTAAGGGAATGGTTATGCTAGGACATGTAGTTGACCCATTGGGAGTACCTATTGATGGAAGAGAGGCTCTAAGCAATCATGAGTGAAGACGTGTCGAAGTGAAAGCCCCTAGGATTATTGAACATAAATCTATGCACGAGCCTATGCAAACAGGGTTAAAAGCGGTAAATAGCCTCGTTCCTATAGGTAGTGGTCAATGAGAACTTATAATTGGGGACCAACAAATTGGACAAATAATTATAGCTATCGATACCATATTAAACCAAAAGCAACTAAACTCAAGGGCCACCTTTGAGAGTGAGACATTGTATTGTGTCTATGTAGTGATTGGACAGAAATGCTCAACTGTGGTACAATTAGTTCAAATTCTTTCAAAAGCTAATGTTTTGGAATATTCTATTCTTGTAGCAGCCACCGCTTTAGATCTTGCTCCTCTGTAATTTTTGGCCCCATATTTTGGGTGTGTCATGGAGGAATATTTTCGCAATAATGGAATGCACACATTAATAATATATGATGATCTTGGTAGGCAGTGGCATATCAACAAATGTCATTATTGTTACGCCGACCACGAGGCCGTGAGGCTTTCCTAGGTGATGTTTTCTATTTACAATCCCATCTCCTAGAAAGAGCCGCTAAACGATTGGACCAGACACCGCCTTACCCATCATTGAAACACAAGCTGGATACGTATTGGCCTATATTTCTACCAATGTGATCTCCATTACGGATGGACAAATCTGTTTGAAAACATAACACTTTTATCGCAGAATTAGACTTGCTATTAACATCGACTTATCTATCAGTCATGTCTGGTTCGCCGCTCAATTGAAAGCTATGAAACAAGTCAGCTGTAGTTCAAAACTTGAATTGGCAAAATATCGTGAAGTGGCCGCTCTTGCTCAATTTGGGTCAGACCTTGATGCTGCGACTCAAGCATTACTCAATAGCAGTGCAAGGCTTACTTCTAGGTTAGTTGCTAAGTGGCTTCATTATTAAAGACTATAATTTCACTTTCCTCATTCGCTATAGGCTAAATATAGGCTATATAAATGCTATAGGCTATGGGAATTAGGTTGAAGGTTGAGATTTTGAGAGGTTTTAATAAAATGTCAAAAGAGCGTAGTAGTCTAAACCTTTGCTTTTCTCAAAGCTCTCAAACTTGAATAGGGTAGGTACTGACTCCCTAACTATTTTCTTCCAACTAACTAAATTTATATTCTAGTTTTTAGTTTTAAGTTAAGATAGTCTATATTAGTTAGCTATTAGCCAGTGAGTGCATTAATTCACTTAACTAATAACTTAATTAAGAGTTAATTGATTGTGTGCTATAATGAAGCTCTTTATCAAGCCTAACTAAGGCCTAGGCCTCCCTTTTGTTGCTCCTTTAGCCAAAGAAAATTAGAATTAGAAAAGGTAGTATAAGAGGGTAGTAGGTAGTATTCGTATTGACGTTAGTGAGTCTTAAATAAAACCTTCTTACTTAAATGTAGCTCTAACTATAGCCTTGACCTTAAAACAGTTAGTTGATAAGTAGCTAACTAAGTTAAGCGCTAGCTTGTGTTGCGGGTAGCATGATGTTATGTGGTCTTTGGGGTTAGCGTAAACCCGAAAATGCCTAACACATTGTGACTTACAACTTTGACAGTCCAAAAAGTAAGTTAAAGTTGGGGTCCACATTCACAAACAACTGTTGGATTAGACTAAATGCATAGCGGATTCCGATATCCCAACCCGGATTGAAGTATAAGTAGCTGATGTATTTATTCCACTATTTGATTAAACAAGATAGTAACAGAATTCCACTAACTATTAGAACATTAACTCTTTATTTAGGCCTACTTCTATGGAGAATTCCTATGAAACAAGAAATTATGGTATCTCGAATTCCCTAATTCACTAACATAGTCTACTAAGCTTACGAAGTAGAAGTAAATGATTAATTAACATTTCCTATCCTACTCCTACGGAATAACTTTTTGTACTAATATCGTTACCGTACCAAATATAGAAAATAGATGATAGAGAATACCACAGGTAGTATATAATATGGGTCATTTAGTCTATATCTTTAGCTCCTAACTCAGTAACCAATTTTTCCATAATCGCATAATACAGGGTAGTCAAGTGGCAACAATCTAGCTGCTACTGAAGGGATAGACCTAGGCAATCTTATTCTTAATTAGATTTTGGATGGGACAATTTAAACGGATTAATAAGATACGATCAGTCTTATATTTCAAAAATTGATCGAATTTCAATCAAGAGCTCAGTTCAAGTAAAATTAATCAATTTTGAGACTTAATTTTACATATTATTGACTTTGTGTTAGCAAATTGTCATAGTGATATATTGATATATAAGTTAAAAATTATATTTGAGTGAATGAAAAACTAGTATCTAACGAGATGGAAAAAAAAAAAAGTAATTAAATCAAATGGATGTGTGCCCACTTCTTGCATGGATAGGAAACAAATTCTATGTTTTATTTCAAAGGAGAAAAGAAATAAATTAAGAAGAAGAGAAAATCTGCAACTTAAAGAACAAGTCATAAAAGATCAAATTTTTCCTCTTTTGTTTTTTTATGCTAAATAGGATAAGTGTTAAAAATATGTGCATTTTAATTAGAACTGAATTTTGATCAAAAGTGTGGTTCACCCCTATTTGTATTCATGTTTACATATCATACATTAACAATTATGGGTAAATATCAATTGTTCTAGGGGGAGATAGTCATGACCCATCCAATCGAAAAAAAAGTCTTATATACCACTTTTTGTATACTTCTTATTAACATTAGCCATTAACTCAGTCCTCAAGACTTACGCTTTTTCCTTTTTTATAAAAATGAAGGGTTTTGATGATCACATTCAATCCCGTGTCTTTATCGCTATTGTATCTAAAATTCTCTCCACCCAAACCTCTAATTTGGTTTGTGTGTATATTATTGACTAATTGACTTTTCTATCTTCTTATATATAAGTTTGAGGGATGAAATAAGATTTAATAATAATGTTAGAAGACGGTTTCATAACAAATTTTTTGCAAAGCTAAAAAGGGAAAAATGGTTTTAGGTACAATCGTTTTCGTATTTGTAGTTATACCACTAGCTACCGTACCTATAGGCCTAATTTTTAGGTATAGCTATTCAATAAATGTTTACGGTACATTAATTTGTTTCGTAAATATTTTATGTACAATTAACTATTTAGTCTTTAATACTTCCTCTACTTTGAATGGGTAAACTTAGCCAACTAGACTATAAGGCAACTATCCTGAAAAAGAATTAGACAAGTTTTTTTTTTTGACCTTCTTTGTACACTACCTTTTTCTTTTAACCCCTAATCAGCTTATACTTAAAGCGGAACACATGTTCAAAAATAACACTCATTTAAACACATGTTCAAAAGTAGTATACATAATCCAAAACTTTTCTTGAATGCATGGGTTGATTTGTTGATGCTCTAGTATAGTCCATTGGAGTCATTGGAGGTTTGACAACCTTTGTACTTTTCAACACATGTATAAAAAGAAAATATTTATGAACAAGTCTGCAAAAGTAATGAGGGTGTAAAAAATGAAAATACATTTTTCAAAAGGGTCATCTCATGCAATATTCTTAAAAAATTATTTCAACATTCATCATTATAGTAGGAGAATATTTTCACATTTTTAATAAATAAAATATTTATATTTATTATTTTAACAGATGTTACGAGAACTATAAATTAAGTGAATGGTTTTTACATTGCAATATTCATTACAGGTTGTACCAGTGCACATTTTACAACTTTTTCCCCCATATACCCGAAAACTATCTATATTTGCATCGATAGTACATTTTTCGTGACTATTCATATCGAAGAATGTTTCGTAACTTTTTTGCATATATATTTTTGAAACCAAGTACTGTTGCATCCATTTTTCATTACGGGTTGTACCAAATATCTTTTGGCAACTTTTTTCACGCATATATATAAAAATTGAGTATTTTTGCATTAGTTACATAATTTTCATGATGAGTTATACCAGAACTCTTTATGCAATTTTTTCACACATATACCAAAAATTTGTATATTTTTCATTATAATTTTCATGAAAGGTTGTACTAGAGCCTTATAGCTTCCCATTGAAGAAGTTTGAGGCACAATTCCTTAACTTCTTTCTTCAAGGAGTAGCTCAAGGACTACCTAACTCTAAGCTTTTAGACCATGAAGTTGAAACTAAAACATTAGTATCCCACCTAACTCTAAGCTTTTAGACCATGAAGTTGAAACTAAAACATTAGTATCCCATCCAAAAAGTTCGAGACTAGGCTCCTCAACTTCTCTCTTCAAGGCGAAGCTCAAGGCCAACCTCTCAACTCCCAAACAATGAAGCTAAGACTAGGCCTTTAGCTCACCTTCAAAGAAATTTAAGGCTAAGTTCATCAACTTTTATCTTCAAGGCGTAGCCTAAGACCAGCCTCTTAGCTCCCAAACATTGAAGATGAGACTAGCCCCTTAGCTCCCCAATAATGAAGTGTGAAGATCAGCTCCTCAACTTCCACTCTAAGTCAAAGCTCAAGCACAACCCTTAGCCTTTAGATAACAAAGTTACAAACACCCCATTGACTTTTGAATTCATAAGACAATTTCAACAACAACTATCCTCAGAATTTGAAGCTCAGCCAAGATTGGAAACAGCTTCGAAACTCATTGATTTACAACTTTGGGAATGTTATTGTGCACATGTTGGTCATATGCTAGTTAATGTTCAGTATTGCACGTACATGATTAGTTGTAACATGTCATTATACTATAAGACATTTATTATCCAGTAATAGACATTACATGCATAAGCTCTTGGATGATACTTTTAGGTGTATTGGTACTAAAAAAATATAGAAGACTTCCTTGCATTTAATAGTTGTCTTGAAGCTTTGTTCATATTATCATGAACACTAAGTAGGTACTTAACATGAAAAAGCTCTTTCCTTTGTGCTATAGTTTAACTCTGTTTATTTAAATTCATGTGATCAAACTCAACTCACATTTAAATGAGTTAGGCTGACCAACTCATGAACTAGCTCGTTCACTCCTCTAAAAAATAAAACAAAAAAATTAAAATTTATTTTTATTTTTATTTACAAACAAAATGATAGTATATATATTTATATATTACGTTTTATTATACTTTTCCGCTCAAGGACATAGACTTTCCCTTACAAAACATCAAAGTTGAAAAAGATTATAACAATGATATTTTGATGATTTAAAATGCAAGAATAAACTTTAATTTTCATTTTTATTTTTATTTGGCAAAATTATTCAATTTATTTTATTTTCAGCCCTTAAAAACATATATTTTGTAATATGAAAAAACCTGTGAATTGCATTTTTAAATATGCGTTAAAAATTATTAATATGTTTTTTATCTTATAAAAAAATAACATATGTGTATTGCTAGGAGGGATTTAAAAACTAATAATCGCACAAGGTGGCACAAATAGTAGTGCAAAATGAATATATGTTAAACCATTACTTTTTATCATTATTGTTACTCTAAATACATTTTACTCTAGTTAAAATACAAATAATATTTGATGAAAATATATATGTAACTATACTTAATACCTTCTACTCTTCTACGACAGTCGGTAACATTTCATGACCTTGTTTTATTTACTTCTTAGTTGGAATCTACCGTCCCACACTTTATAAAAATAAAAAACGCATACACTTTCTTATAAATTTCCATCATGCATTACTTTCCTTCGGGCGCCCGCAATTTCTCGTTGGCTTGGTGTCTTGACCGCAATTGCCACTGTTTCCGCCATTCTTAGGTGGAGCAGGAACATCTCTAAGCTGCTTCCTCACATTACCAACTACAACATGAATTCATAATAACTTATGTTGGGAGAAGTATTATTATTCAACACAATGACTTATGAACTGATCCATATGTTTCTGAATGAAAAAAACTGATGTACTATTGCTTTTGAATTGAAATGCAAATTAATTACATGCTTTTATTTAAAAAAAAATAATTAGAAAGAATATTAAATATTTAATTTATTACATTGTTTTTAATTATTATAATGTAATAAATTAAACAGAAATAAAATGAAAATATATATGAGGTTAATTACGGAAATAGTTAACTTTTATCATAATAAATTATTAAAGTTCATAAGAATCATGAGTATTTAAATTCCAAAAATTAATACCATGAGTCAATTCTCTTCATTACTCATTCACTGACAAAATTGAAAGCTTTAATTCTTGCGGGACGAACCAATGAAGGAAGTCCCAAATACTTGTCTACACCTCCCATATTAGTAATAGACATAATATGCATAAGCTCTTGAAAGTTAGGTGTATTGGCATTAAAACATATAGAAGACTTCCTTACATTTAATAGTTGTGCTGAAGCTTTGTTATAAACACTAAGTAGGTACTTAACATAAAGAAGCTCTTTCCTTTGTGTTACAGCTCAATTCAACTTATCTAAATTCATGTGAGCCAAATTCAACTCAACTCACATTTAAATGAGTTAGGCTGACCAACTCATGAACTAGCTCGTTCACTCCTCTAAAAAATAAAACAAAAAAATTAAAATTTATTTTTATTTTTATTTACAAACAAAATGATAGTATATATATTTATATATTACGTTTTATTATACTTTTCTGCTCAAGGACATAGACTTTCCCTTACAAAACATCAAAGTTGAAAAGGATTATAACAATGATATTTTGATGATTTAGAATGCAAGAATAAACTTTCATTTTCATTTTTATTTTTATTTGGCAAAATTATTCAATTTATTTTATTTTCAGCCCTTAAAAACATATATTTTGTAATATGAAAAAACCTATGTATCGCATTTTTAAATATGCGTTAAAAATTATTAATATGTTTTTTACCTTATAAAAAAATAACATGTGTATTGCTTGGAGGGATTTAAAAACTAATAATCGCACAAGGTGGC
>JARDWI010000147.1:0-59605 GCA_029378325.1 Elaeagnus macrophylla
TATTACGTTTCCGTAACTAGGTGTACTTTTTAAAAATTCTTAATGAAATTTCTCCTCGTATTATCATATTTTATCTATTTATAATAGCAAATACAATAAGATAGACAAATTAATTATTTCAAACATATTAACTATTTATTCTACAATGTTTTAATTAATTGGTTAACTTATTAATGAAATATAAATATTACCGGTATTAAAAAATGTATGTCTTAAATAAAAAATTAATTTCAAATATAAATAATTTATTATTTTTAATGTTTCATGAAGTTTTATAATAAAAAAAAAAGTTCCCCAATTTTAATAGAATTTTCATAATTTTGTAATTTTTTCTTGACAACGAAATCATCATTGAGGCTTTGAATTCAAAGTGAAAATTTCAAGGCACCTTCGCTGTAATTAAAGTATTATTAAAAATTGTAATATAATTGTATGTTTCATTTTTATCAACGATATTGTGGGTGAGTATACTAATATTTGTTAAACATATAACCGTGTATTAGGGGTTCGAAATTTTAGATTGTGCACTTTGTACTTTTTTTTTGGCTAAGGCCTAAGGGTGCACTTTGTACTTTGGTACTTAAAATCACTACAATTTTTAATTAAAATATTTTAGATACCTTCACCAATATGTTTTGAGTTAAATTAAATAATATTTTTAAAAAATTGATAATTTTTTCAAAATTAATATTAATTCATCCATTTTAGGGGTATTTTTATGTACCCCTATTTATAACATTATTTTATTAACTTTTTTTTTTGTTTTTTGTTTTTTGTTTTTTTAAAACAAACCTCCTAACGTTGTTTAACTGGGATCTTTAACTTATACATTTTCGTCTAGTGAAAAGCAAAAAATTATTGGGTAATTGTCAAGTAAGGGAAAATTACTTTATTGACTATGGAAAATATATAATAGGTTTATTTGGGAAGTAATTATTTCCATTTTACTAATCTTCCACGGTAATAATAATGATGCCTCTCTCTATCACTTTATGAAATCTGCAAGGGCAAGCGGTTTCATGGTAATTGTTTGAAAGTAGATTTGGTTTGTATTTTCAAAGCAAAAAGATTTGGTTTGTATTTTATGTAACTTGATGGCCTTGTGCAGCGTACGATAACAAATAAGAAGATAAGAAGAAGAAAAAATATTGAAAATTTTGCATAAAATTAATCTTTTTTTTTAAAGGAAAAATTGATAAACTTCACTATACAAAGAGAATTAAATTACATGATCAATACAATGAATAGATATAATATAGCACAAGTACCTTTCTGGATCGCTCTAGAGGCAGCACTAGCTAGCAATATTCGCCTCATTAATGACTTTTTGATTGCCTGGATTGCAACAAGAATATTGCAATGTCTTTTGTAAATTTTATATAATGTATAAGCAACATTAGTCATTCACTCCTAAAAAGTTAACCTCAAAAGAAGCTAATTTTTATACTACTTATAAAGACTACATTAGTATTGCTGCTAGCAATTTAGGACATTTTTATTATACTATAACATTTTCTCTCAACAATGTGGGTCGTTTGGCCCTACACTTTGTATTTTCAATCTATTTTCTTATATTTTAATTATTTTACATCACTTGTCTTTTTTTGTGTGTGTGTGTGTGCAATGCCCATGTATTTTTTGTGGTGAGGGAGACCATTAGTCTTTTTTTCTTGGCCAATTGATCGACTAAAATTCTAATACAATATAAATTTTATATACAGTATGAGCAATATAAATCATCTACTCCTAAAAGGCTAACCTCAAAAGAAGTTAAGTCTCATACTACTTATAAATACTAAACTAGTATAAGTGTTAAATAATGTAGGACATTATTTTTATACTCTAATATCTTCAACTAACTTCATTGATACCACAAAGTTGCAAATATGATGCATATCGTGTTTAAAACTCTACAATTATAGACATATTTGTTACAAACATACACATAATGTATAAAAAATCTAACTTATTTTACTAAAAATTCTATAATTTTAGGAATTTAAATACATTATGGATATGTTTGTAACTATATAAATATTATGGATACGTTTGTACAAACTCAATAAGTTAATGGAATAAAACATAATTAACCTCAAAAATGGGATGATAATTAATCTAGCCATATATACACACTGACAAATATACACGCTACCTATTTGACCAAAACATATACATACCAACACTTGTCATATCAAAGGTTTGGGTCGTTTGGCCTTATATTTTGTATTTTCAACCTATTTTTTTATATTTTAATTCTTTTACGTCACCTGTCTTTTTTTTTTTTGTATGCAATGTCCATGTATATTTTGTGGTGAGGGAGACCATTAGTGTTTTTTTGTTGGCCCATTGATCAATTGAAATTCTAATACAATGTAAATTTTATATAATGTATAAGCAACATAAGTCATTGATGAGTGCTCGAAAAGTACTAATATTTCGTGATTAATTATGCTTGATTGATTGATATATAGATTTATTATGACTATTATTTCGATTATTTTCATAAATCTATCCATTCGGAGTCACGGGTATATTTTAGTGCATTTCAGGTGTTTTTAGCGTCAAAAAATTCAAATGATGAAAACACGCGAAGACGGAACACCTACGGCGCTCGGATCACGAGTTACGGACTAATCAAGACGAATATGTAAGCCTTACATATAGTGCCATCACATATGTAAGGGGGGACGTGAAAAGAAGGAAAGCATTGCGCGCCGCGGCGAGAGAATTGCATGCCGCGGCGTGAGGCTCTCGGATTTGATCCTGAAAACATAGAAGCATTGCGCGCCGCGGCGAGGGAATTGCATGCCGCGGCGGGGAGCTCTCGGGTTTTTGCATATTTTTCAGAATTTGTGTTGCGCCGCGGCGGGGAAAATGCATGCCGCGGCGCGCCTATTCCTATGGTACATAGGATTCGTGTAAACCCTTACATCTATAAATACCCCCTTAGAGTCCCCCTTACATACAACTCGAAATAACTTGACCAATTCATACACAACTCTTCCTCTTCTCAATTTTGCGACCCAAACACGACATTCAATCAATTTTGAGAGCGTTGCCACACTATAACGAAGCGAGAGACAATATTCTAAGGATTCAAGGAAGCTAACGACAATCGAAGATAAAGCTTACGGAGAAGTACGTCAACCAATCCATAAGCGGTATTTAGATTTAGGTTTTCCTTGTTGTTATAGAATTAATTCATCTTCTTTATTTGTTAAAGTGTATGATCATATTTTATTTGTCTATGAATAATAATATGAACATGTCTGGCTAATTTAATTATGGATGTTTAGTTTGTGTTGCCATGTTTGCTAGAATTGTGTATGGTGTATCTTTTTGACTTATGAATAAAATACTTTTTGATTAAGAGCATGTTTAAATGTTTGATTATGAATAATCATGGGCCCATTTGATGTTCGTAGTTAGATTGAAAAACCTAAGAATTTAGTTAGAGGAACGTCACCTTAACTCTATTCCGAAACACTTAATCAAAGATTCAAGTTAGTGACTTAGTCATAGCATTAATTTGATTGGCATGTTTTCCTTGCGCATAATTTGATTGCTATTTAATTTACCCCCGCCAAAGGCAGTTAATTAGTTAATCAACAAAGAGACCTACCCCCGCCAAAAGGAGTTTCGTAATTAAAAGGAAAGCCGATAGTTTTGTTCTTATAGGACGTTAATGTTATATCACCATACCTTTTCGATGCAAGCATGGCCAACCAAGCTAAACGTCCATACATCCTCTATTGATATTTGATTTAATTGAATTGATTGTTTGATTGCGATATTGTTTTAGTTTAATTGTCGTATGATTGTTCTCGTTACCGAAATCAACCAACCTTTTTACAGTTTTATTAGCGTTAGGATTCTAGTTACTTAGAGTTTTAGTTTCACTAGAACTCTATTTAATTAGAGCTTTGTTTTCATTAGAACTCTATTTAGATTTAAAAGTTAGTTATTTAGAACCACTGCAATTCCTTGAGAGACCGACCTTGGAAGTTGCTTGTCACTTTACTACGAGTGATTCGTACACTTGCGAGTACACATTTTAACACATCAGTCATCTACTCTTAAAAGGCTAACCTTAAAAGAAGTCAAGTCTCATACTGCTTATAAACATTAAACTAGTATAAGTGTTAAATAATATAGGACATTATTCTTATACTCTAATATCTTCAACCAACTTCATTGATACCTTAAAGTTGCAAATATGATGCATATCGTGTTTGAAACTCTAAAATTATAGGTATATTTGTTACAAATATATATGTAATATTTATAAAATCTAACTTATTTTACTAAAAGTTCTATAATTTTAGTGATTTAAATACATTATGGATATGTAATTATATAAATATTGTAGACATGTTTGTAATAAATTCAATAAATTTGAGGGCATAAAACATAATTAATCCTAAAATAGGCTGATAATTAATCTATCCATATATAAATACTTTTGACAAATATACACACTCACTATTTGACCAAAACATATACATATACATATTGATTTATTTATTTTATCTAATTACTCAAAAAAAAAGTCGGGAATTGAATCAATACCCAAGCAGAGGGAGAAGTTATTTGGATGGCATACACTACTGAATAAATGATGGATCCCAATCTGGGGAGGATGTATATGTATGTTTTTTTTCGGATGTATTTGTATGTTTTTTTTTTATGAATATATGTCCTTTTTCACTTGATAAAAAATGTAATTTTTAATATAAATTTTTTTAGGTTTTTTAAAAATTAGATTATATTTCACATATATGTACATAGTGTCCCCTCTCAATTTAATAATATGAGACTTATTCTCAACACGCTTACAAGGTAGTGATTAGTTTCGTGAGCTCTAAGCCGAACCAGTGGTTAGGAATATTGGTCACTACTAACATAAGGATAAAAAGTTTAACAAAATGACATAAAAATTTAGAATAAAAAATTAAAAATATCTAATTATTATAATTTTAGAGTCACAATATTATCACAATTTTAAATTTTATTGCCTAATTTTTTTTATTAACGATAGCTTTATTCAACAGTAGTGACACTAAATTGTATCATTATTTGTAAGAAAGTATTATTGGACAAACAAGAACTTGTAATTTATAAATTACAAAAGTGAATCAAATTTACATAAAGTATAAAACATGTAAATTACAATAACAAAAACTTAAGAAATAAGAAATTAAAAGAGGATTGAAGCCCATGTAATACGGTGTCCTTAAGATAAAATTTTCTCCTCACATACGGGTGCTTGAGATTAAGTAAAAAATATCTCCCAGGATACAACGATCAATAATAGTTTATGAACACCAACATAAACTATTCCGGCAAACTGATTTGTACCCGTTCTTTATCACACTAAAGTCTAGCTCTAGATTTCAAATTTTTCTGGACGAGAAAGGAATTTGCTGTAAGGAAATATTTCAGAGAGAATGACATTTTCTGTTCTTACTATTCCCTCAGCTCGAAGCCAATTTATATTCATTCAAATATGGTTGTTGGAAACCAAATAAAATCGTTGCAATTAAATGCCATGAATCTGTTGAAATTAATTTTCACTAAACTGCTGAAATTAATTTCCACGAAACTGCTGAAATTAATTCATTTGTAATAGCTGTCATAACTCTCCAACAGTCACATGAAATTTCAGCAGTTATTTTTAAAGCAAAAACTGGACCACGTAAGGCCTATCAAATTTGGATAACATTCATGTCCAAGAATGCTTTGTAAAGCATTCCATGTGTTGTTGTTTTTTTCATGTGGGACAAATACAAAAACACTACATTTTTCCTTTTCAATGAGTAAACTTTAAGACTCAATTTCTCATTCATCCCAATATCATTTTGAGTATTAAATATACTATTTTGAAGCCCTCAATTATAACCATACACTTATATGACTATTTTGAAGCCCTCAATTATGGCATTTAACCATGGGTTAAAAACCCATTTTTCCAACAATCCCCCACATGAATGAAAATTGAGAGAATTTTTCAAAATAAAATTGACTCAAATCAATTTGACAAGCGGTGATAGAGTTCAATGGTTTGAGATATGCATAGATAGGTTGGTGTTACCTTTTGAACCTTCCCTTGTGAAAATATGTTTACTTTACTGGCTGACATTAGACGCGATGTCTTTGAACTGTTCTGCCATTTATGTAAACGATGACATACTTCACACAAGAATCATTCCTAATACAATTCAGTTCTCACTATTATGTTCGTTTTGGCCATGAACATACGCCTGGTTCTGTGAGGGTTTCTCAAGAATTGAGCCCAATAACTCCCTTTCGAAGCGGCCCCACTTCTCTCTCACATAGGTAATCTCTTATATATAAGAGTAATCCGCAAAAAGTAACCCATTGTACTTCGCTCAATTTTTTCTTTGTAAAAATCATTAAAAGCAGTAGCTTAGCCTTACTTACGAGTATCACTGTTTCTTATCATAGGAACAAACTTGAGGGTCAACCCCCCACCGTGACCTCACTAAATCTTTACAACTAGGTTGTCCTTTTGAACCTAGATCTTGGGATCTCCAATCAACTAGGTTGGATTTTCCTTTGCAAAGTCTTATTCATTCATGGACATTTAGTCCTATTCCCTTTGATAAGGTCTCAACTAACTCTCTATTTAACCCTTTGGTTAATGGATTGATCTACTATGTTATCCTCTAGCTTCACTAGCCAACATAGATAACTCTAGTTGAGAATAGTTGTCTAATGGTATCATGTCTACGACTTATACATCGAGACTAACCATTATACATTTTGTTCTATGCCTTGCCAACAGTAAATCGCAATATATGCAAATTGCAAGCACAAACTTCACCCATTTAGGAATATCCTCTAAGAAACTATGTAGCCATTTGGCCTTGTTGCCACATTGATCCAAAACGATGAATTCAGATTTCATCATGAAACTAGCTATGCATGTTTATTTTAGAGAATTTCTATGATACAACTGCACTACCAAGTGTAAACATGTATCCACCGTTAGACTTAATGTCTTTCATATTAGATACTAAGTTTGCATTATTGTATCCTTCTAATACAGCTGAATATTTTGTATAATGCGGTCCATAGCTACGTATTTCTCTTAAGTATTTAAGTAGTCTTATAATACATTTACAATGATCAAATCCTGGACTGCTAATATATCTACTTAGTTTACTTATAACGTAAGCTATTTTAATCTTGTACAACTTATTAATTACACAAGACTTCCTATCATTCTAGAATAAATCAATTAAGACACAATCTCACATTTATTCTTTGATAGGTGTAGATTAACATCTACATTTGTTCTGACAATTTTAGAATCACTATTATTGATTTTTTCAAGTATTTTGTCACCATAATGACACATGGTTAAAATGAGACCATTTGATCTCCATGATATTGATGAGTGCTTAAAAAGCACTAAAGATACCATGATTTAATGCACTTTAAATTGATTAAATAGATTTACATATGCATGATTTTATCATATTTTATATAATTCTATCTTTTCGGAATCACAGGTATTTTTATTGTTTTTCAGGAATTATATTTAATTTGGAAGCAATCCATCACAATATTTAAAGTATAGTATTTATTTACTATCCAAAAAGGTGAAGAAAAAATAAAGAAAAATCAAAAAATGGAAAAAATGAAGAAATGGTCGAAACTGCCCGTCCGTGCGCGCAGCACGCCAGCCAGCGCGCGCAGCGCACGCAGCCTGCCCAGCACGCCGCGCGCAGCACGCCCAGCACTCCGCACGTCACGCCGCGCAGCCACGCCGCACACCCCGCGCGCGCCCCGCGCGCCTCGCCTGCCTGTCCCCGCGCGCCCCGCGCCTGCGCCCAACGCCCTGTCCGCGCGCGCGCCTGCGCAGCACGCCCGTCCACTCCGCGCGCCCACGCCCGTCCACGCCGTACCCCGCGCGCGCGCCTCGCCCACCAGCCTGCCCGTGCGCGCCAGCCGACCTGTTTTGGTGCCTTTTCACCCACTTGTGCCATTTTGCCATTTTTTTGCCAATTTTAGTCCCATGTTTTCACCTATAAATACACCCCCTCCCCTTTGTAATTCCTACACCAATTTTAGAGCTCTCTTCTCTCTCTCTCTCTAGCTTTCTCTCTCTAGGAAGTTTTCTTTGTTTTCTTAGTTTTAATTTTAGTTTTTTTTAGTTTTTGTAGTTTTTGTCATTTTGAGAAGAACTTAGTTATGTTCTTGTAATAGTTTTAGTTTTGATTCAATAAATAGGAAAGCAATTTTGTTTGGAGATTTTTCCAGAAACAATTCCGAAATTATGTTAAGGTATGTTTTAAATGAATTATTTTCAACATTATTTCATATGTTTTGTTTTTACATGCTATATTTAATTTTCTAGCTAATTATTAAATTGAGCATGTCTGGCTGTTTATTAAAATGAGATAATAATACTGTTGTTATGCTTGTGAAATATTAATAGGTAAAACATTTTCACAAAATTAAATATTATTTTTATTCAAGATTTTCATATAAAGGATTGTTAGAGAGAAATACATTATTTTTCATTACAATCTTTAAATCTGAAAGTTAGATTTTAAGTTTTAATTATCTGGTCTAATTTAGAGTAGTGCTCTTCTACTTATTGGTACAATCGCCTGGTATTGTTGATGCGAAACTCTATTTCAAAAGTTTTTCACAAAGAATTATTATTTGAAAATGTATTGACAAAATATTTTCTGTAATAGTTTTAAAACTTGAAAGTTAGTATTCAGATAATTAAATTCTTAAATTTAACTTGGACACCTTGAATAAAGTTTAAAATGTCTAACCCCACCAAAGATGGCATTTAAATGGTTCATTTTCAATCTCTTAGAAAAATGATTTTAATTTAATTAACCAAATTAATTATCTAACCCCACCAAAGGTGGTAATTAATATGGTTAATTAACAAAGAATATCTAACCCCACCAAAGGTGGTATTTATACATAAAAGAGAGAATCAATAATTTTAATTCAAATATTTCATAACCTATATAATATGAAGCAAGCATGATTAACTTATTATTATCCATTAATTCTCCACTGTTTATGAATGATATAATTGCATGATTATTTATTGAATTCATGTTTTTATTTTTGTATTTTAGATTAGACTCAAACAAAATCAAATATCGTGACAGGATATTTAGGTTTTAATTTCGTTTTTAAGAGTTTGAATATTTATTAAAAACCACATAAATTCCTTCCTTAGACCGACCTTGAGAGTATACTTATCATTTTCTATAAAATGATTCGTGCACTTGCGAGATTTTATAAATTTAAAATAAACATTTACGAGATTAGTATTTTCTTTACTTTATTAAAGTAAAGGTACCGATTTCGTCCATCAAGTTTTTGGCGCCGTTGCCGGGGAGGGAATAGCGTTTTTAGTCTTTATCAAATTATTAAAAACACTTTTTGTGATGTAAATATTGTGATATTTATTTATTCATTATTTTATTTATTTATTCATTCATTCATTTATTTTGTTATTTATTTATTCATTATTTTATTTATTCATTTATTTATTTATTTTTTTATTTTGTTATTTATTTATTCATTGTTTTAATTATTCATTTATTTGTTTATTCATTTATTTATTTATATTTATATTTATTTTGTTGTGGATGGTTAAAACCTCCATATTCTTAATTACTATTTTTTTTTATATTTATAGTTATTTATTGTGGATGGTTAAAACCTCCATCTTGTTAAATTACTGTCATTTATATTTATAGTTATTTATTGTGGATGGTTAAAACCTCCACCTTGTTAGTTACTGTAATTTTTATTTATTTATTTATTTATTTATTTATTTGCTCAATAATTTGTATGGATGGCTGAGCCTCCTACTTGTTGTAATTTATTTGTTCATATATTTATTTGTTTATATATTTGTTCATTTATATATTTGTTCATATATTTATTTGTTCAATAAATTGTATGGATGGCTAAGCCTCGTACTTGTTGTAATTTATTTGTTCATATATTTATTTGTTTATATATTTGTTCATATATTTATTTGCTCAATAATTTGTATGGATGGCTGAGCCTCCTACTTGTTGTAATTTATTTGTTCATTCATTTATATAAGAAATATAGGATGGTTATTACGGAAACAAATTAGGACGGTCTCAAGTATATGGTCGTCCTATAAGAAATATAGGACGGCTATTACGGAAAAAATTAGGCAAAATTCTAGCCGTCTTAAAAAAAATTCTTTTAGGACGGCTATTATATGTTACTATATAGGAAGGCTAGTAGCCGTCCTAAAAGAAAAATTCTTTTAGAACGGCTATTAGCCGTCCTATATAGTTTCAGTACAATTTTTTTTTTTTTTGCTTTCATCCTAAAAGAACGAGTGTAATTTTTTTACTTATATATATTTCTCCTCGCAAGTGAACCAAGACACTTAGCCTTATCCCCATTTTAAGTTAAAAAATTCAATCCCTCGTCCTCCTTCCTCTCTTCCTCTTTCTCACCAAGACACTCATCCTTATCCCCATCCCCTTCAATATTACCACCAATAATAATTAATTTTTGCTAGCAGAGCTGGTAGCATGCGAAGGCTTTGATTATTTATTCTGCAGTACTTATTATTTGTTTTATTCTTACACTAATCTTTGGTAATTTTTTTAAATATATATATATTCTCCACTTTAGGTTGATATTTATATTTTGTTCGACTTTAATAATTATTTTTTTTTAAATAGTTCGACATTTGATTTCTTTGTTTCCTTTCGCTCACTCTAATCATTCTCCTTTCTTGATTTTTCTTTGCCATTTTTCGCCCATATCTTTGGCCACCATCTTTGCATTTTTGTTATGAGTATCAATCTTAATGTTGAGTATTAATGGTATTTGGTTTGTTAGTTTCTTATTGTGAATCTATGGGTTCAGTTTGAGTCCTAAAAGAAAGAGGGAATTGAAAAACTAAAGCGGGAAAAGAAAAATTGAAAGCCGTGCTAGTTTTTTTTTCCTTTTTAATTGGTTATATCTTTAATTAAAAATATTATACAAAAACATATAATCATGTTTCTAGAATAATTTGTACATGCTATATATAGATTTCAGTACTAGACGAACACAAAAAAAACTTCTTTTAGGACGGCTACTGACCGTCCTAAAAGAATTTTTTTTTATGACCGTCCTAAAAGAATTTTATAAGACGGTCAGTAGCCGTCTTAAAAGTTCCTATAAAATTTTTTTATAAGACGTTCTGTGAACGTCCTATTTTTTCGATTCTTTTAGGACGGGGCTTTATAAGACGGCCATTGGCCGTCCTATAAGACTTATATGACGGCCAGTAGCCGTCCTATAAAACCAAATTTGTAGTAGTGCTAACATTCATGTCCATAAATGCTTTGTAAAGCATTCCATGTGTTGTTATTTTTTCCATGTGGGACAAATACAAAACACTACATTTTTCTTTCTCAATGAGTGAACTTTGAGACTCAATTTCTTGTTCACCTCAATATCATTTTGAGCATGTAAATATACTATTTTGAAGCCCTCATGGAAGAGAACCAAAATCAATTATGACCATACACTTATATCAAGTGGGTCTCACTCAAAATGGCATTTAATCATGTGTTAAAAACCCATTTTTCCAACATTATTATCCATTAATTTTTTTTTCTATGGCCTTTTTTTACTCTTAAATTGCACAAATGTTCAATTTGTCATGTAGGACACATATGGCTAGCTTTGACCAAAAAGGAATAAACACAATTCAAAATGCTTGAAACCAATGCTTGAACTGGGTACTAAAATGAAATTTTTTAGGGAAAATAACAAAACTAACACCCCCAAAAATTATAATAACAAAACTAGCACCCCTGTGTTCAATTAAAATTGAATGACGATAATTTAGACTCGTTCAATATTGAACGTTCAATATTATCCGTTCAATTAGAATTGAATGACGACAATTAGACCTATTTAATATTGAACGTTCAATATTTTACGTTCAAATTGAATATTGAACGTTCAATATTAAACGTTCAATTCTAATTGAACACAAGGGGGTGCTAGTTTTGTTATTATAATTTTTAGGGGTGCTATTTTTGGTAATTTCCCAATTTTTTAATAATATGGGACATAAAGAGTATCAACGCATTATCTATGATACCTCTTAGTTACCAATCCCCTAGAAATTGGTAAAACATACTATCAAGTGACCTTTTGCTTTGAGGCAAAAGTATTTACTGTCAAACAATGTCTTCATATCATTAGCCGTGTGCTTGTTTATTGCTTACAAAGTTTTTGTACATGTTAAATGCAAACACATGTGTTTTAGAAATTATTGAAAAATTAACTCTCTCAAAAGCTTACGCTATTATAAGAAGGGCCAACAATCATTTTATATATCTAAGTGCTAGCTGTATTCACCATGCAAGCCAAACACTTGCAACTCAACAAATTGGAATCTTGGGCCTTGAACATAAGACCTCCAACTCTGATACTATGTTAGAAGTTACTGTTCACTAACTCTCCCAAAAACTTAAGGTATTAGGAGAAAGGCCAATATTACTTTTATACATGTATCACTCCCTCATAAGTGTCGGCTCTATGTACCATATAGGCCAAAACTTGCAATTTAACAATTGGGATTGCTGGATTTTGAATACAATACCTCAAACTCTAATATCCTTCCAAAATCTTAAGTAATTGGGGGAGGATCAACAATCATTTTTTACATATATAACTCCCCTATAAGTGTTACTTTATGTAACATGCAAGCTAAACACTTGCAATTTAATATTTGGAATTGCTTGACCTTAAACATAAGACCTCCAGCTTTGATACCATGATAGAAGTTGTTGATCATCAACTTTTTCAAAAGCTTAAACTATTGGGAGAATGATCAACAATTATTTTATACAAACCAACACTTGTATAGGAGTGATATTTATAAAATGATTATTGACTATCCTTCTAATAATTTAAGTTTATGGAAGAATGGATTTATAATAACTTCTAATAGCATGATTATTTATGTGAAGGAAGATCTTTTAAGTGTGTACTTGCTATTGTTTCCTTTTGGGGCTGGAGGAGGGCTCAGAGATCAAACCAGCATCCTGCACCACCAGATGCAAAAGCAACATTGATCGCTTTTGGTACTAATATTATTGCATTTTTGAAACTGAGAATAATATTATAGATGTAATATCTGAAATTTTTTTTAAAGTGATTTTAATTAAATAAAATATATTTTTAGGTATGTTATAATTTTTATTTGAAATATAATATGTTATTTCTAGTTTAAATGATTTAAGTTAAATAAATAACTTATATCTTTTAAGATATATGAAGATATTTTTATTTAGAATAATCATGATATTATTAATTTTTATGATTTTAAGTTAAATAAATGAAATATATATTTTAAAATATATTATGATATTTATTTGGAGCAAATTATGATATTCTTACTTTTAGTGATTTAAATTAATATATATATATATATATATATATATATATATATATATATATATATATATTATATATATATATATATATATATATGTATGTATGTATGTATGTATGTATATATGAGTTTTTTTTTTTTTTTTTGAATAAATTATGATACTATAAACTTATATTTTAAGATAGATTGAAATTTTTGTTATTCATACTTTTAAATTTGAAATGAGAGTTAGTAGTTAAAAACAAAAAGAAAGGAAAAAAAATGTTAATAATTAAAATGTAATTATTTTAGATTTACAAAGAGATTAAATACCATCAAATCAAAATTAAGTCACTATCTCAACTACATAAAGTCAAAATCTAGTCCGATATGTAACCAGTGACCTAAACTCAAGCTTTAAAATGAGAATAACTAAACTTTTCTTACTTCTGTATATTCTTTTTATGAGTCACTGTAACAAGAAAGAAAGAAAGAAATACAAAAGATTAAAGAGTCTATAGCAACGATTTGAGAGACAATCATATGTAAGTCTCAAATTTGTCTTCTTATATTTAAAAGTCAAGCTTTTGTGTTTTTTAAATTCTTACTCATTATAAAAGTTTAAAATTTACTGGTATATACACACACACGCTAAAGAAGAAGTTTATTTTAATTTGATTAATTTATAATAAATTTTTTGATAGTGTAACACTGAGAAACTCCATACACTATCCTACAGAAAAGAGAAAAGATGTACGAAGAAGGAGATAAACAGTAAAGAGAAGTACATATTATTGAGTATATGAGCTGAATTTATAGAGCAATAGAAGTAGTGCTCACGTTACAGAAGAGTATCATATGTGTAACTAATCATAACAAACAATTCAAGGCAGGGAGCACTACCCATGCAGGTACAAAGGCGTGAGCACTGTCAGTACAGGTGTACAGTGCATAAGCATAACAGAAAGAGCCATATATATTCTAACATTCCCCCTTAAGCGCACGGTCTATGCAAAACAGTGAGCTTAGTATGTAAATTCTGAAATTGTTGAGTAGAGAGTGGTTTTGTCATTATATCAGCAACTTGTTCTTGAGTGGGAGTGTATTCAAATGTTAATGCTCCTGAAAGCACTTTCTCTCGGATAAAATGGAAGTCAATATCAACATGTTTGGTGCGAGAATGAAGCACTGGGTTCTTTGCTAAATAACCAGCACTCATATTATCACAGTAGACAATAGGAGTAACATGGAGATTAAGATGTATCTCATTGAGAATGCGTTGAATCCAAAGAAGTTCAGTGATACCAAAGGCTAAAGCACGAAATTCGGCTTCAGTGGAGGATCGAGAGACAACCTTATGTTTTCCTGAAGTCCAAGAAATCAGAGATGAACCCATATAGACACAATAGCCACCAGTGGACCTTCGATCATCGGTACTGGATGCCCAATCAGCATTAGTATAGACAGTTAAGGCAAGACTTGAGGATTTGTATAACATAACACCAAATTGATCAGTGCCTTTAAGATACCTTAATAATCGTTTGGTAGCAGTCCAATGAGCAGAAGTAGGAGCATGTAAGAATTGGCAAAGTTTGTTGACAGTGTAACTAATATCTGGTCTAGTAAGGGTGTAGTATTGTAAAGCACCAATAACTGATCTGTATTGAGTGGCATCAGCTTCACTTAACAATTCTCCATCAAATTTTGATAAAACATGTCCAGGACTGGCAGGTGTAGAAACTGCTTTAGTCTCACTAAGCTGAACTTTGTCAAGTAATTCATGAGTATATTTGGTTTGACACATATGAAAACCCTCATCCGTGCGTTGGATTTCAAGGCCAAGAAAATAAGTGAGAAGACCTAGATCCTTGAGAGCAAAAGTAGCATTCAACCTGGCAATGAAAGCTTGTATAAGTGATGAATTATTCCCTGTGACCAAGATATCATCAACATAAACTAAGAGAAGCACTAAGTCAGTACCATGAGAATAAATCAGCATTGAAGTATCCGCATTGGAAGTTTGAAAACCCCAATCAGAAAGACAAGCTGTGAGCTTCATATACCAAGCACGAGGGGCTTGTTTTAAGCCATAAATAGCTTTCTTTAATTTGCAGACATGAGTGGGACAAGCAGGATCAACAAACCCACTTGGTTGAGTCATATACACTTCTTCCACAATATCACCATTGAGAAAGGCAGTATTAACATCAAGTTGACGAACAGGCCAATTTTCAGCAAGAGCTAATGTGAGAATAACACGAATAGTAGTGGATTTGATTACTGGACTGAAAGTTTCAGTATAATCAATACCTGCACTTTGTTGAAATCCCTTGGCCACCACTCGGGCTCTATATTTATCGAGAGTGGTGTCTGAATTAAGTTTGGTCTTATATACCCACTTGTGATCAACAATTTTTGCATTCAGAGGTGGAGGAACTAGATCCCATGTATGATTCTTAAGAAAAGCATTGATCTCAGTTTGCATAGCTGCCTTCCACTCTGGAGATTTAAGAGCTACTTTAACAGTTTTTGGTTCTGGAAGAACAAGGCTAGTCGAATATACTTTAGGTTTGAAAATCCCACTTTTGGCTCTTGTAGTCATTGGGTGAGTATTAGAAGGACATGAAAGAGGCAAGGGTAAATCAACATTTAAGGTAATACCAGAAGGATCAAAAATGGTTGTGGGAGCAGGATGAGAAGATGATGAAGGAGAAGAAGAAAGAGAAGAAAAAGAAACAGGTAAGGGTAAGGAAGTAGGTGAGGAAAAATGAGGAGATAAAGAAGTAGTGGGAAGGGAAGAAACTGACATATGTAAGGGTGGTGAGGAGACAGATGTGACTGGTGTGGCAGATGGAGGGGAACAGCTAGCAACAGGCTGACAAGAAACTGGTTGCTGAAAAGTATTATAGACTGGGTTAATAGGATGAACTAAAGAAGGTAACTGAACAAACATAGAAGCCTGAGAAGATGTACAACGAGAAGATGGCTTAGTGGACATTTGTAGAAAAGGAAACTCAGTTTCATTAAAGATCACAAGGGTGGACACATAGACTCTCTGTGAGACAGGCTCTAAGCACCAAAAGCCTTTATAATGAGTAGCATATCCAAGGAAGACACAGGGTAAAGAGCGTGGTTCAAGTTTAGTGTGATGATAGGGGCGAAGATAAGGATAGCATAAACACCCAAAAATTCTGAGATAAGAATATGTAGGTGCAGTGCCATATAATAGCTCATAGGGGCTAGTTTGATTAAGAGTTTTGTAGGGCATCTTATTAATCAGATGGACAGCAGTTTTAAAGCCATATTCCCAGTATGCCAAAGGTAGGCCAGCTCGAATTAACAAAGCCAAACCAGTCTCAACAACATGACGATTTTTTCTCTCTACAACCCCATTTTGAGAAGGGGTATTGATGAACACATTTTTGACCTATATTTTGTTATGTTTTTAAGCATTCATTTTATCTTTTATTTTATTATTTTCGTGTTTTGGAAGGTATTTTTTGTGTTTTGTAGGTTTGGGAAGAAATGTGGAAAAAGAGAGCAAAAGTGAAGCAAAAGTGTTTAAAAATGTAAGCCTTACATTGGATGTCATTCACTATGTAAGGGGGACAAACAAAGGCTTAGCAACGTAAGCCTTACATCGAGAATCAACATACTATGTAAGGGCATTTACAGCGCAAGAAAACAAGGCGCGCCGCGGCGGGGAAATTGTGTGCCGCGGCGAGAGGCTCTCGGGATGCATTCTGGAAAATCAAGAAAACAACGCGCGCTGCGGCGGGCAAAACCTGTGCCGCGGCGGGGAGGTTTCTGTTTTGAACCAACGAGCCAAAATTCAACACGCGCCGCGGCGGGAAAAACCTGTGCCGCGGCGGGAGGTGCCAAAACTGCCCAGAAACCCTAAAACGCGTATTCCACTTCTTTCCCCCTATAAATACAACATTATACCTCTCCCAAACACAAGTTTTTGCAGCCAATTTCTCTCTCACCTCTGTTGCTACTACAGCAAGGGTTTTCCACCCAAAAACCAACCCAAAATCAAGAGGAGACCCTCCATTGTTGAAGCTACTCCAAGGATTTGAGAAAGAGGATCAATCAAGTTCAAGGATTTGGAGCTAGAAGATTCATTGGGGTATTTTTATTGTAATATCTTTCTCTTCTCTGATTTTGTGGTTTGCCTCCATGGCTAAATTGATTGACACCAATTTAGTTATGGTTGGTTAATTTATGTATTTGGGATTTTAGTATTGCTTCCAATGATTGGAAGAACAATTTTGTAATTTAATTATATATGATTGGATTTATTTCTTGTTCATGTTCTTATTATTTTCTGATTGTGAATTAATGGTGGACCAAACCTTAGTTTGTAATTAGAAAGAATATTTTAGAATTAGGCATTAGAAACGCCATCTTTGCTTAATTGTGCATTATGAACAAGAGCCTAAATTGATTGCATTGATTTGTGTTAGTTTAGGTGGTTATAATTATTTCCTTGAGCTAATTCCGATTGATTAGTTAATGATCCGGACCAAAGACGTTAATTAGTTGATCGTAGTGAAAATTGCCATTGATTTGGGATTTTCTAGGTTTAGCGGAAAAATCATTAAATCCAACTTTTAATTGAATGCTTAATTTGTTTTTGCCATGAATGGATAGCGAACTAATATTCCCATTTACATCCATCATCTTCCCCTTGGTTGTGATTACTTTTGTTTCCATTTTATTTTAGTCTTTTATTTAATTCTGAATTTACGATCTGTTCTTCAATTGACAACTGTTAGAATGTTTAGGATTGTTTGTTCGACTAAATAAGAAAATAGATAACGTTTTAAAACCACAGCAATTCCTTTGAGAGACGATCTTGGGAGTATACTTGTCGCTTACTATAAGTGACTCGTGCACTTGCGAGCTTATATAAAATACAAAATTTGACTAAATTTGACTATCAAGTTTTTGTGCATCAAGTTTTTGGCGCCGTTGCCGGGGAATTGGCGTTTTAAAGTGTTTATTTATTTTCTGTTTAGTTTGTTTTTCGTATTTCTTTATTTTTGTGATTTCTTTTTATTTTTGTGATTTTGTTAATTTTTGTGTTTTGTTTTGTTATTTTTAGTTTGTTAGTTTTTTTTTTTTTTTTTTGAGTCATTTGTTTTAGTTGTTTGTTTTATTTTATTTCTTTTGTTATTTATTTTCTTTTTTCTGGATATATATTGTGGTGCTTTGATTTCTTTGTTGTTTTTGTTAGTATATGAAAGGTACCGTTCATAGACTACATCAACATATTCAAAAGAGCACTTAATCAGGCTGGATACTAATATCCAAGAGCTAGCAATTATGGAGGTATGTGGTATTTGCGGTTTACATGGACATGATGCTAATGTTTGCACTTTTGCAGGTGATTTCTATACCTCTACCAACCGGGATATCGATCTTAATGAAGGATGTCATCCACCTTGGAATGATCACCCACCTTGGAATGATTCCTACACTTATATTCCCGAGTTGGGAAATCACCAAAATTTTTATTGGGAAGCAAACACTAACCCACCCTATGCCTCATACCCATATTTCAATCCTTATGACCTACCCATTCACCCTAAGAGACCAACCTTGGAGGATACCTTGAATACTTTTATTCAAGTTAGTTTAGAAAACCAAGAGAAACGTAATCAAAGGATGGATTTCTTAGAGGATTCTATGATAAGGATTGCAATGCAAATTGGGCCACTAGCGGAACAACTTCTACCACAAGAAGAGTTGCCCAATCAAGATCATCAAGTTTTTAATCCTCATGACCTACCCATTCACCCTAAGAAACCAACCTTGGAGGATACCTTGAATACTTTTATTCAAGTTAGTGTAGAAAACCAAGAGAAACGTAATCAAAGGTTGGATTCCTTAGAAGACTCTATGATAAGGATTGAAATGCAAATTGGGCAACTAGCGGAACAACTTCTAGCACAAGAAGAGTTGCCCAATCAAGATGAGCAAGTAAAGGATGACATAATCCTTCAAAGTGGTAAGGTTTTTAATGATATTCATTTTCCTGAATTTTTTGATGATTTACCACTTTGTGCAGAAAATATAGATGGGGAACAAGCAATTCTCCAAGAAGGTCAAGTTGCGGATCATCACATTCTACAACCTTCTATGGAGAACAAGGAGGAATCATCTTCACCTCATTTATCTAAGACTTGTACGTCCCCAAATCCTTCTCCCTACTACTTCCACCAAAAAGTGTGTGCTAAGCTTCATCAGAAACAACTACCGAGATGGAAGGATACACTAAATGACATACTAGCTCGGAAAATTAATATCACACACTTCAAGATTTTTGATGATGGTGGATAGGAGTGGATTAACAACGTCTTGCTAAGACGTTAAACTAAGCCCTTAATAGGAGGCACCCATTCGGTATAGTATTTCCTTCGTTGTTTTTATTATTTTTATTTCTTTTATCGTATTTTCATTTATCGTATTTTCATTATTTTTATTGGATTTAAAAAAAAAAAAAAAATTGGTTGTGTGCGCCGCGGCGGGGAATATTTGTGCCGCGGCGTAGGACTTTCTGTTTTACGAGCCACATTTTGAAAATTTGTGCGCGCCGCAGCGGGTAAAATGTATGCCGCGGCGAGGGAATTTCTGTTTCACGCACGAATTTAAAAATTTTAACCGCGCCGCGGCGGGGAAATTGTATGCCGCGGCGCGCACATGAAAAATGGGCAGAAAACACTCGGGCATGAACGAAATTTTCATTTTCTCTCAAATTCAAATACTTTCCCTCACTTTCTCTCATTTTCTCTCTACTTCTCTCTTCAATTTCTTCCAAAATCTTCACCAAAAATCAAAATTTTTGGTCACCATTTCATCATTTCATCATTGCTAACACCTATCTCAGTTCAATTTCATCAGAATTTCACCAAAAATCAAATTCCTCTTCAAAGCTCAAGGCTAGGGTTTCAAGAAAAAATTTGGGGCTTTTTGCTCCAACACTTCAATTGCTTTCTACAAGGTAAAATCCGTCACTTTTCTTCTTCAATTCAGTATTTATTTCCTGGAGATTGTGAAATTTTTCTGAATTTTGGAATTAAGTGAATATTTTGGAGAAGAGAGGAACCAATTTTGGGGTTTTTGTGAAATTTCTGGATTTTAGGATTGTTGATAGAGTTTATTGGGTTTAAAATTTGAAATGGCTCCAAAAAGAAAGGTTGGTGAAAGTAGTAGGTCCAAAGGGAAGGGGAAAGTAGTGGAAGATAGGACGTATGACGCTTCTCGGTTTGTAAGCCGAGAAGCGCAAGAGCGGTATGAAGGTGCCGCCAAAAGGAACAAAGGTTTCATAAATGAGAGGGGAATGGACTTTGGACAAGTGGGAGTAATGGGAATCTCCGACATAGTTGAGAGACTAGGTTGGAGGAAATTTGCTTATGCCCCGGAGGCTGGTGTTAGTTCGCTGGTGAGAGAATTTTATGCTAATGTGCCGGAGGCACGTGAAGGAATGGTTTGGGTGAGGGGCATTGAGGTCCCTTTCAATAGGACGGTGATCAACTCGTACTATGGGTTGAGGGATATACCGAATAGTGAGTATGAAACCTACTTAACGCAGGTTGATTACGAAGAAGTCATTAACACCCTAACCAATGGATACGGTGAGTGGGAATACAAAGGGGATTTGGTAAATATTTTTCAGGCGAAGCACTTAAGGACTCATTCCCGAATCTGGCAATACTTTGTTTGCTTAAGATTAATGCCGACTCGGCATTACAGTTCAGTGGATCGGGAAAGAGCGGTTTTACAGTTTGCTATAGAGACCGAGCGGTCAATTGACGTGGGATTGGTGATACAACAAAGGGTTGTGTACTCAGCTGAGCATCACAACATCAGTTATTTCTTTCCCCAGCTCATAACCGCCTTATGTGTCAAACATGGAGTAAAATACGACACAGGCGAGGTCCTATTGCAACCGGCTGAAACATTGACTTTTGCCTACATGCAACACCTTACAAGTGGGTCAAAGGCAGGGCAAGGAAGCAGAAAAGGCGAATCTTCAAGGAACGCTTCCGCCAAAGATAGGATGATAAATATAGAGGCAAAAGTCAATGAGATGCATCAATGTCAACAAGAGATGCGTCATTACCAAATCCAACAACAAGCATGGCTCAGCGATCACATGAGATATCAACATGACTACCATGCCCTACTCCACAATATGATGAGTTGCCAATTGACACAAAGTGGAGTAGACCTTATCCAATTTCAGCCACCTCCACAATATCCGGGACATGATTTTACATTTATACCACCAGCGAGCCAACCCGAGGAAGACAATGAACAACCAGAAGATATGGAGGACTGAGCCTCCTGATTGTAATTTTTCTTTGGTTTTATTTTATTTCATTTTGGACTAATTTTTATTTTCTTTATTTTCTTTTATTTTCCTTTATTTTTATCTTTATTGTTATTTTTATTTTTCTTTTGGATTGTTTAGACTTTGTGTGATGTTTTTGTATTTTCATTTGACTTAGTTATAATTAATAATTGGGTTTGAATGTGAATAGTGTTGTATACATTTTGAGGTTCAAATTATGTTCATACACATAAAATCTTCATGAGAAAAGCAAGGAACAGTGAACCGGAGCACAACGAATAACGACACAATTTCATTCGAAAGAGAGGCAACCCACTATTTTAGGTAATATTTTTCTTTTTCTTATAGTTTAGTTAATTTTTCTATTTGTTCCTTTTAAATGCTTTTCTGAACATGTGCGTAGTTGAAAACATTGAGGACAATGTTTAGTTTAGGTTTGGGGGTACAAATAGGTTCCAATAAAAACTTTTTGATACAAAACTATCATGCTTTCTTGTTAATTTAAAGTGAGTAATTGAATCTTTATACATGTTTTGTTTGATTTCTTGTACATATTCAAGGTTAGTTGTAAAAGTTGGTTTTTGTTCATAGTTCATACTTCATACTTTTTAATATTGAAATTGAGATGAACCCAAATTTTGTGTTTAAGAATCAAATAGTGGAGACTACCTTGTGAGATGATTGTTGAGCCATTAACGTTTCATTCTGAGAGTTAATCATTATTCTACTCTTTTAAACACTTTTCTTATTATTTCAAATTGTTAGAAGATCTCTATAGGTTTTTGCATTGAATGTTAGGATTTTCAACATCTAATGAAGAATCATATGTTTAATTGTATTGCTTAGATTAAATAATTTGAGTAAAATTTGGAGTGTTTGCCTATCTCATCCATGTTTGACTTTAAAAGATATGAGGAAATTCCTATATCCATTCACAAAATACATATGTATTTGGGTCTTTGTATTAAAAAAAAAAAATAGATAATAAGTTTCTTATGACCCTAAGTTCTTCAAGTATGAATGATTAATACATAAAAAAAAATAATAATAATAGTAAAAAAAAAAAAAAAAAAGTTCCCTTAAAGTCAATGCATTTTCCTTCATTCTAGGGCATACACTTGAAGTTTTTACTTGAGGATTTTAATTGATGCATGATAATAGTAATGTGATTTCTTCATAAATCCTATCATTTGATTCCTTTCATGAGATCAATGTTATACACTTTTTGAGCCTTTCTTGTTTAATCATATGCGAATCTATTAGCTCATTTCTTTACATAACTTCTATTCGCATATACTTTGTAGAGTGTTTGAACCCATAGGATCAGTGTGTTATGAAGAGTGAATTTTTTATCTTGTGAGGAGTAGAGTTGAAACGAATTTAGATTCTTAACACTTGATTTGGGGGAATTAATATTGATATATATTTTTTTTAGTATTGGAGTATGCACTTATGATACGAAACTGATTTGCATGATGAATCCTTAATGTGTTAAGATAATTGGATGAATTTATGTAGGAGTTTCGATTATAAACTAAGAATAAACTGAAGCATGAGAAATTTTGTTGAAATAAGTTTGTAGTTTTTATTTGTAGCATTGTTATTTGTCGTTTTAGTTTTTCTTTTAGTTGGATGTTTGTGGGAATCATCACTGAAAACCCTCACGAGACTTTAACTCGTCCACTAGGGCAACCTAGGGGTTTAAAGGCTTGTTGCATATGCTAAATGCAACCGTGACAATCTACGGAAGTGATTTAGGTTAGTATAGTTTAATTTTAGTTTTGCTAGAGGACTAGCAAAATGTAGGTTTGGGGGTATTTGATGAACACATTTTTGACCTATATTTTGTTATGTTTTTAAGCATTCATTTTATCTTTTATTTTATTATTTTCGTATTTTGGAAGGTATTTTTTGTGTTTTGTAGGTTTGGGAAGAAATGTGGAAAAAGAGAGCAAAAGTGAAGCAAAAGTGTTTAAAAATGTAAGCCTTACATTGGATGTCATTCACTATGTAAGGGGGACAAACAAAGGCTTAGCAACGTAAGCCTTACATCGAGAATCAACATACTATGTAAGGGCATTTATAGCGCAAGAAAACAAGGCGCGCCGCGGCGGGGAAATTGTGTGCCGCGGCGAGAGGCTCTCGGGATGCATTCTGGAAAATCAAGAAAACAACGCGCGCCGCGGCGTGCAAAACCTGTGCCGCGGCGGGGAGGTTTTTGTTTTGAACCAACGAGCCAAAATTCAACATGCGCCGCGGTGGGAAAAACCTGTGCCGCGGCGGGAGGTGCCAAAACTGCCCAGAAACCCTAAAACGCGTATTCCACTTCTTTCCCCCTATAAATACAACATTATACCTCTCCCAAACACAAGTTTTTGCAGCCAATTTCTCTCCCACCTCTGCTGCTACTGCAGCAAGGGTTTTCCACCCAAAATCAAGAGGAGACCCTCCATTGTTGAAGCTACTCCAAGGATTTGAGAAAGAGGATCAATCAAGTTCAAGGATTTGGAGCTAGAAGATTCATTGGGGTATTTTTATTGTAATATCTTTCTCTTCTCTGATTTTGTGGTTTGCCTCCATGGCTAAATTGATTGACACCAATTTAGTTATGGTTGGTTAATTTATGTATTTGGGATTTTAGTATTGCTTCCAATGATTGGAAGAACAATTTTGTAATTTAATTATATATGATTGGATTTATTTCTTGTTCATGTTCTTATTATTTTCTGATTGTGAATTAATGGTGGACCAAATCTTAGTTTGTAATTAGAAAGAATATTTTAGAATTAGGCATTAGAAACGCCATCTTTGCTTAATTGTGCATTATGAACAAGAGCCTAAATTGATTGCATTGATTTCTGTTAGTTTAGGTGGTTATAATTATTTCCTTGAGCTAATTCCGATTGATTAGTTAATGATCCGGGCCAAAGACGTTAATTAGTTGATCGTAGTGAAAATTGCCATTGATTTGGGATTTTCTAGGTTTAGCGGAAAAATCATTAAATCCAACTTTTAATTGAATGCTTAATTTGTTTTTGCCATGAATGGATAGAGAACTAATATTCCCATTTACATCCATCATCTTCCCCTTGGTTGTGATTACTTTTGTTTCCATTTTATTTTAGTCTTTTATTTAATTCCGAATTTACGATCTGTTCTTCAATTGACAACTGTTAGAATGTTTAGGATTGTTTGTTCGACTAAATAAGAAAATAGATAACGTTTTAAAACCACAGCAATTCCTTTGAGAGACGATCTTGGGAGTATACTTGTCGCTTACTATAAGTGACTCGTGCACTTGCGAGCTTATATAAAATACAAAATTTGACTAAATTTGACTATCAAGTTTTTGTGCATCAGGTATGAGGACAAGAAATTCTGCGTGTGTAACCACCTCTAAATAAGTGAGAGGACAGACTGGTGAGTTCAGTACCACCATCACTCTGAAGTGATTGAATCTGAGTATGAAATTGTTTGGACACAAATGCTTCAAAATGATGAAAAATAGTAGCAACTTGAGACTTATTAGAGAGAACATAAATCCATTGAAAACGTGTGCAATCATCAACAAATAAAAGAAAATATTTCATTCCATGAACTGAGGGTACAGGTGCTGGACCCCAAAGGTCTACATGAATTATAGCAAAAGGAGATTTAGATCGAGTATGAGTGTGATGGAAAGGTAATCTATGAGATTTGCCTAACTGACAAGCTCCACAAACTGCAAAAGAACTCTGAGGTGCAATGGTCTGATGTAAGGTTTGAGCTATCTGATGCAATACAGATGTATGGGGATGCCCCAACCGTTCATGCCAGAGAGCTCCATTGAGAGCAGCCTTATTACATTGAATAACATTAGATAAAGTTGCACCGGTCCCAAGTTTGTAGAGTCCATGATCAGTGCCTCCAGTGAGCAGAATAGTCTGGGTTGTGAGATCCTTCACAGAAAAACTATTAGGATAAAATTCAACAGAGACATTGTTGTCCTCACACAGTTTTTTTACAGAGATTAAATTTTTTTTCAAGTTGAGGAACTAATAACATATCAGTCAGATTAAGGGATTTGGAAGAACAAGATAAGGTGGTAGATCCATATTGAGCAATTGGAATGGTAGAACCATTACCAAACATAACTGAAGCATTACCAGAATATGGAGCTGAATGATGAAGTTGACTGGTGTCATTGGTGAGATGATGGGTTGCACCAGTATCCATAAACCAAGCAGTATCAGTGAGGGTAGTGGGTGTAGCAACTGGTGCCAAAAAGGCTTGAGGTGAGTTGGATGGATATTGAGTAGGATCTGCCCAAGTTGTTGCTATATCGGCAGAATGAGAATAAACAGGTTGGGATGTATGCACTGGTTCAGGAGAATGGTTGTGTGGCACAGTAGAGTTGAGTTGAGCCATATTAGCATGAGGAGCTGATCCCTTGGATGACCTGAGTTGATTAGTAGATGCACTATTCTTAGACTCCATATATCGAAAGAAGCACTTAGCAGCTGGATGACCAAATTTTTTGCAGATTTGACATTGAAGAGTTGTATCTCTGGAGCCTTTGTTTTTATCTTGACTGGTAGAAGACATAACAAGTGGAGGAGTATATTGAGCAGTATAGTTTTTGGAAGTAGGATATGAATTGGGTTTGTGAAATGAAGGTTTAGTGGCTGAGTAGTTGGCTTGAATAAGATGATGATCTGGTATATTCATACGTTCCAGTTGACGTTCATGGGTTCTCATTCTAGTAAAAAGCTCATCAAGACTTAGCACTCGTTTTTTATTTGTAACAGTAGTAACAAGAGACTCACAACTACCATCAAGACCACCAAGAACATAGAGAACTTGTTCTCTAGTGGTTAGAGTATCTCCTGCAGCTAAAATATGATCAATGAGATCTTTACAATGACTTATGTATTGTTCCATTATGCGAGTTCCCTTTCTGAGTGATTGTAATTGCCAACGTAATTGCATTAATCGTGCTTGAGAATCATCATTGAAGGCTTTGTTTAGTGCAATCCAATAATCAAATGCAGTGTTCTTACCAATTAAGTATTTCAAGTAACTAGTTGAAATTGAGGAATATATCCAGTTCTTCACAGCACTATCCTGTCTATCCCAGATTTCATAATCTGGATTTGCTTCAAACACTTCATGTGGAGGATCAGTGGAGGTTGTAATTAGTTTCTTAATAAGCCGTGAAGGAATAGAAGCAGACCCATCAATTAAGGAGTGTAATCCATATACAGTAATCACATGTTTAATTTGTTCTTTCCAGATGAGATAATTAGTCTCATCGAGTTTTACAGAGAAATTTGGATTAATTGGGTAAGAAGAAAAGTTTTGATAAGAACTGGGTAAAATTGAAGTAGTCACCATTGATGGAGCTGGTAGATATGTCTGGTCATTTTCAGCAGATTTGGTACTGGTATTCACACTGGGTGAATTACCAGTTTCTTTGTTATATGCGGAACTTTCAATTGAAGCCATGGCTATGGCTCTGATACCATGAGAAACTCCATACACTATCCTAGAGAAAAGAGAAAAGATGTACGAAGAAGGAGATAAACAGTAAAGAGAAGAAGTACATATTATTGAGTATATGAGCTGAATTTATAGAGCAGTAGAAGTAGTGCTCACATTATAGAAGAGAATCATATGTGTAACTAATCATAACAAGCAATTCAAGGCAGGGAGCACTACCCATGCAGGTACAAAGGCGTGAGCACTGTCAGTACAGGTGTACAGTGCATAAGCATAACAGAAAGAGCCATATATATTCTAACAAACACACATGTTTTTTCAGTAAACATCAAAATTTAGTCTGATCAAATTATTTAATATATTAAAATAACGTCCTAATCTTCATTTTAAAAATAATTTTGTATGTCAATATTACGTATATTATTTTTGTGGTGTTTAGAGTCAAAATTTATGATGCTAAAATCTTGAGTTTTGAAACATGAAGTCCGATTTTGAACATTTATTGATGGATTCCTATTTATAAAACAATCTTAATTTTAAAATGGTACTAAATCATTTATATGTTATGAACTAATAGTAAAAGTTTAGTGTTAAGGGAATTCATGAGCTACTTTTTAAAAATAATTGGTTGCTTCAAGTTTGCTATCATTTTCATGATGACAGTGTTAAAGATAATGAAACTACATTTAATTTCCTCCATATCCATTGCAAGATTTTTCATGAAATTTTTGTGAATCAATGCTATTGTTTTATAACATTATAGTATAAGTTTTCACTAGTTTATGATTTTAAAAGTATTTATAATTATTATCTATATTGTTAAGCCCTGCATGAGGATCATATGTATATAATGTGTTAGTTGCTTAATTATTAAGGAAAATTATATTGTCAAGACCCTAATTATTTAAATTCTAAAAAAAAAAATTACATATGATTTAAATACACTAGATGTTATAAACTATGTAACGTATGTGCAATTGTGCATTTAGGCTAAAGTTTGCTTTGATAATAATATGATTCAAGTTTGAATTGAAGCCTACCAGATAAGTAGACTAACATTACCTAAAATATTAAGTATTGTTTATTTGATGCGTAATGTTTTTATGCTTGTTCTCATTATATGTTTTGTTTTGTTATCGTTATGGCTAATTAGATAGTATGGTCTCATTTTTGTATGTATATGTGTTTTATGTTTACATAATCGATTACTAAACTTTTCGTGATGGTTTCTTTTTTTTTTTTTTTTGTCGTAATCATTCCATATGTGAGCATCCCAAAAAGTGACACTTTTAAAGATGATTATTAACCGCCCCTCAAAATAAAATATAATAATCTATAAAACATAAACAATTGTCCTTAAAAGTCGTTTAAGACGATTAAACTTCTATTTTTTTTAATTGTCCCCAAAAAAATTTTTAAACAAAATTTTCAATATACTGATTTTATCATTGAAATATAGACCTCTCTTGTAAAATTTTAAAATTCTCATTATATATATATATATATATATATATATATATATATTTTTTTTTTTTTTTTTCAAAAACAACAATAACAATATCATTATTTAAGTAACATTACATATTAATTACTATAATATAATTAGGGATTAATTACAAAATTATTAGAATCATTCTTAATATATGTCTCCAACATTTATATTAAACTAAACATAAAAATAGTTCATAGGCTTAATTAATTACTAACAATTAGTAATTAATTACAAAATTTAGTCTAATTCTTATTCTAAATATTAAGTCACAATCTCAAGTTCCACATTACCACGAAGCAAGCAAGAATGTTAGTCAATCAGCACTACATTGAAGAAACAATTTAACAAAGCATATACATTACCCCAAAATAAAGGGAAGCAACACTTTGGCAAAAGAAAAGACCTTATATGAGGAGTACATGTCCATATGAGGAGTACATGTCCAAAACCTCGTAATCTGATTTGCATATATACAACCTTTTGTTGACTTGTTTCATCTCAAAAGCAACTCATGTGAACATCTTTAGGGCTAGAAACTATTACTCTTATTAAATTTTACATAGGTTCGTAAAGTTTAAAATTTTACAATTTAGTTACTGAACTTTTAAAAGTTTACACATAGGTCTTAACTAGGCTACTAAAATACATATTTTTTAATCAAAATATTAGAACCTATGTATGAAATTATAAAAGTTTGGTGACAAATTTTATGATTTAAAAGTTTAAGAGCTTATGTGTAAAGTCTTAAAAATTTGAGGACTAAATCGTATATTTTAAAAGTTTTTGGACATGTATATAAATTTAATTAAAGTTTGGAAAATAATCGTATAATTAACTAATTATTTTTCATTATTATAATTGTTAATATTGATAGAAATTTTTCTCTCTAATATGTGTTATATTATGTATGTCAAAAATTTTAATTAAAAATTATAAAAAAGAAAGTGCAAGACCAACGTACAGGGAAATTAACTAGGCTACTAAAATACATATTTTTTAATCAAAATATTAGAACCTATGTATGAAATTATAAAAGTTTGGTGACAAATTTTATGATTTAAAAGTTTAGGAGCTTATGTGTAAAGTCTTAAAAATTTGAGGACTAAATCGTATATTTTAAAAGTTTTTGGACATATATATAAATTTAATTAAAGTTTGGAAAATAATCGTATAATTAACTAATTATTTTTCATTATCATAATTGTTAATATTGATAGAAATTTTTCTCTCTAATATGTGTTATATTATGTATGTCAAAGATTTTAATTAAAAATTATAAAAAAGAAAGTGCAAGACCAACGTACAGGGAAAAAAAATTATATTAAGCTTAAAATAAAAAAGTTGTTATATTAAGTTGTTATAGCACATTTGAATTCCAATTTTGCATTGAAGGAATTAGGTGATTCGTCTTATTTTCTAGGCACTGAGGTGTCACGATGCATGACAAAATGCATTTAAGTCAACAAAAGTATATTGATGATCTCCTTAGTCGAACTGAGCTTTCACAATCAAAACCAGTTAATACTCCTGTCACTCCTGTCAGTACAAGAAAGGCTTATAGTAAGTTTGATGGTGTTCTTCTGCAGGAGGGAATTCAAAAGTGTAGTGGGTGCACTACAATATTGCACGATTACTACACTTGATATTGCCTTTATAGTGAACAAAATGTGCCAATTTCTTCATTGACCAACCGATGTTTGTTGGAATGGAGTAAAGAGAATTCTCAGATATCTTAAGGGAACATCAAATCTTGGACTCTTGCTGCAGAAATCAAATTATTTGGACTTGACATATTTTACTGATGTTGATTGGGCCAGCTCTCTAGATGATCGTCAAAGTACCAGTGCATATTGTGTCTATTTTGGAGACAGTTTAGTCTCATGGAAATCAAGCAAACAAAAGGTAGTTACTCGTTCAAGTGCTGAATCAGAATTCAGGGCTCTTGCTTTGGCAACCACTGAACTAATTTGGATGAAAACATTACTAGCTAAACTTGGTATTGCAATGGAGGTCCCAATTATTTTTTGTGATAATATTAGTACCCAGTTACTTGCTACAAATCCTATTTTTCATGCTAGAATAAGGCATGTAAAAATAGATTTTTATTTTGTGACAGAATTGGTGATGACTAAGCAACTTAAAGTGAAGTATATGTTCGTTTTGAAGATCAATTAATTGATATGCTCACCAAAGTAATATCAGCAAACTCATGGTTCTTTTTAAGCATGAGCATGAGGGAGACTATTAGATATATTTTATGTAATAGAATATTAGTTAGGTATTTAACTTTACACATGTCACTCTTATATATGTTTTATATGTCTATATATAGAATGAAAGGTATGTTGTGCATTTTACAGATTGTATCAGAGTTTGTTTCTTTATTTTCTTGTAACTTTGACCAAAAAGAAATAAACACTATTCAAAATGGTTAAAACTAATAGTTGAATTGGGTACTTAAATGGAATTTTTTAATAATATGGGACATAAAGAGTATCAATGGAATTTTTTAATTATATGGGACATAAAGAGTATCAGTGCATTAACTATGATACCTCTTAGTTACCGATCCCCTAGCAATTGGTAAAAAATTACTATTATTTACTATAAAACAATGTCTTCATATCGTCAACCGTGCACCTGTTTACTGCTTACAAAGTTTTTGGACATCAATGCAACACGTGTAAGAAGTTCTTGAAAAATCTAACTATCTAAAAAATTTAAGTTATTAAAAGAAGGATAAATAATTATTTTATACATTTATTATTCATTTACAAATATTTATTATTCATTTACAAATATGAGCTCTATTTACTATGTAGGTCAACACTTCCAATTAAACAATTCAGGATGGACGTTAGATCTTGAAAACAAAACCTCTAACTTTGATACAATATTAGAAGTTGTTGATCATTAATTCTCTCAAAAATTAACTATTAGGAGGAAGGCATATATTACTTTTATACATCTATTACTCCATTATAAATGTCTATGCAGCAAATCAAACTATAAATATTATGATTGGGTGCGCAAAGTTTTGGTGTTACTATGCAGCAATGTTAAATGTTGGTTTTTTTTTCCCCACTGATGATAGTAAATATCGGCTATGAATTAATATTCATATATTGAGTGGCTCCTGTTTTAGATGAATAAGATGATTGTCTTATATCCCATCCTGATGAAGAGCCCCAATTTTATGTGAATTTGTGAGATATATATATATATATATATATATATTATTAAAAAATTAATTTTAAAAATATTATTTATATCAATATTATTTAATATATTATTAACTTTTTTCCCTCCTAGATAATAAAAATAAAATTACTTTACATATTGATTGACAACTACATGTTGCTAAACCTTAAATCCTAAAATTTAAACTTTAAATTAAAAGAATTCATAATTATTACCCAATATATAATCGTGACATCCCTAACTATATATATATAATTTTTAAAATATTATTTATAATTCAATATTATTTTAAGTATTATTAACTTTTTTTTCCTCCCAGATAATAAAAAAGAAAAAATTATTGACTCTTCTAAATTCCTAAATAATCCACTTTATTTTTTTTATTATTATCAAATTGTTTAAAACAAGAATCAATAAATATGTAAAAACTTCCTTAAAAAACCAAATGGCATTTTGAGTTATTCAACAACTCTTTCAATTTTTTTAATTTTTAGTCTTTTCTTATTCTCACTGTTATCAACTTCTTCATGCTTTTCACTCTTAACAAGACAACAACTCATTAATTATTTTTTCTTTCCATCTTTTCATAATTTTCATTAATAACACAATAAGCCAATACGTGGCTACAATTATACCTTGTTTAATTACATGAGTTTGATGCACCCTAATAATTAATTGGATAATTTTTATTAAGTCATATTATTAATTTATGATTATTTTTTTATTTAAAATCGATGAATTAGATTTTTACTTTTTTTTTTCCTTTGTTCATGTGTATTTATTTAAATAACATTATACAATTCATATATGTTAGATAGATATTGACTTATTAACCTCTGACTTGTGTGCCTCACAAAAAAGCGTTGTTACTACTTTGCATAACAACGCAGAAATATGCTACAGATTTAAACTTAAAGTTACCTTATCAAGTATTATTTAAGTTCGACGATGTCAAAAAAATATTAAATGATTAGCTATTTTATTAATTGAAAAAAAATTTGCTTTCAAAATTATATGGTAAATGTTTAGTAATTGATTTTTCTTTTCAAGAGGATAAAAAAAATTATAAGGAAAACTTTATTAGAATTGAAGCCAAAAGATTGAAGCATGAAGAGGGATGCAATATAAATGACTTTGAGATGATCAAAGTGTTATAATATATTCCCAATTTGAATGTTTAACTAGTGATAATAAAATTAAATAAATATTTATTCTTTGTTTAGTATATTATATATGTTATATATGTTTACATAAATTGTTGAAGCAAAAATAAAAAATTTATTTAAAATGATTATATTTATTTTATAAAAATTATTTGAGGTCCCTATTTTTATATTTCATCTTAGGCCATAAAAGTTCTTGAGCTGACCTGTATTGATCCAAACCAATGAGAATTTAGAATTGTAAATTTAAAGAGTTACAAATCAAAAAAAATGGGGACCAATTTTTCCTTTATTATTCTCTCCTCTCCATGTTTATAATATGCTATTGGATTGGATTATTGATTCAGGATTAATGAATAATACCTTCTCATGTTGAATGTCGATTATAATTACATAATTGTGGAATATTGTGACTTCATCAAAGAACATATTGGATTATTGGTCTCGACCATTGACCAATAAATAAATGCATATTTTTATTTTTAACCTCTTCATTATTTTTTAATACATGTTAATAAATCATTTTTCAAGCTAAGCTATATTACTTATCCCTAAACTTTAATTAAATTCACTTTTAAATCCTAAACATTTCAAAAGTACAATTTGGTCACTAAACTTTTTAAATTTCACACATAGGTCCTTAAACTTTTAAATCATACGATTTAGTCCCTAAACTTTTAAAATTTTACATATAGGTCCTAAAAGTTTGAATAACAAACATGTATTAGCAAGCTATGCGTGAATTTTTAAAAATTTAGATACTAAATTGTAGAATTTACAAGTTTTGAGGCTTAAACTTGTAGAGTTCAATCTCATGAACTACTCTAAAAATAAATAATTGTAAAGACATGAAATCCAACATATAAATAGCAAATCAATATCCCAAACATGCAAAAATTAAAGAGGCCAAATCCTAGCCTTCATAGAGTTTATCAACATGAATCAACCAAGCTAGGAAAACCTAAATGTTATGAATGCCCAAGAATTGTCTCTATTTGCATGTAAGAATCAACACCCAAAAATCAAAATTTAAAGTAAAGAAGAGAGATATTTGTTACCTAGAGATGAAAATGGAAAAGATTAGCTTTCCTCCCTTTGCCCTTCTCTAGCTTGGTAATATGCATCACTTGCAAAAAAATTTCACTGTTCTTTCCTATTTTTATTTTCGTTTTATGATATTGTGTTCATTCCCTAGTTACTTAAAATACTTGTTTTTAGATTAATAGTTAACTTTTCTCAACTTGGCATATTTTTGCTTGTGCATTCCTAGAAAACAATGAGCATTAGCTTTGGGATATTCTTTATCTGACGTTGGCTTTATATAGTACAAATTCTTTGTATTATAAATACAACCTAACCCTTTTGTTGAAAATGAGAAAAAAGCCATGTGAACAACATATACTCACATCCCAACACATTATCAAAATAGATGTAAACATGTTGTATAACGCATAAACTTCTTCCCGTTTTTGACATAAAAAGTTAAAGGAACATCTCTACATAAAAAGTTAAAGGAACATTTCTATACGAAGGAGAGAAAGCATACACTATGTAAAAATTATATATACTTGTACAACACATTAAGAGAGGAAAAATGCATAAATAAAGATACAAATAAAAGAACCAACAAAGAAACAACCTTTTTATTGATAAAATAAGTTTTGGTTACAAATTTTCGTAAAGAAAAAATACAATAAAAAATCATGAACACTCAGCATTCTCCCATGCCTAATCATGTAAAGCGTTTAATATAATATTTTGAGGAAATTTTTTGTCTTTTTATTTAGTCTTAATATTTGTGGGGTGACTATATTATCATAATTTAAATTATTATTTTAATAACAATAATTCATCAATTATAATTTTATCTAATAATAATACCAAAAATGCGTGCAATTATTATTATAATTTTATCTAATAATATCCCAATAGTTTAGATTAAAAATCTTCCATCTTTTATCTTTTTTCTTTTTAGATTAAATTCTAGTTGATTTGTTTAAAAATTACAATTTAAAATATGTATGCCAACAAAATCATAACATAATATTTTAGATTTTCTGGTCCAATCAAGTATGCATTAGAACCAAAATTTTGCTATGCTTACGACTACATGTTCGGCAAAAAGGTCTGCATTATACAAACCACAAAGAACAATTTTTTGTGAGAGTATTTTTTTTTTCAAAGCAGTAGAAAATATATGATAGCATTAAAAGTAAAAGAAAGACAATTGGTTGAAGGATGAGAACCAACACAAGATGAAGAAGACCCTCAATTGGTGGGACCTCATTTGATTCGGCATCAATGTAGTAAAGCAAGAATAATTTCTCTTTAAAGCAGTGGAGCTTTAAAGTTCAAATGCATTAATTTTGTCAAAAATAGCATCTTTGAAGTAGTCGACCGGTCTCGCTATCGTCTTATCATTCGTAATTTTGAGTGTCTCCGACATGTTTTCTATCTTTTGTTACATTGTGTTGGTTGTTGAGATCTTTGTTAAAAGTTTCATGAATCTTGTTAGTTGTATGAACAAGTTTTATATTGGAAAAATATTAATAATAAATTTGGTATATAATTAAGATGAACTACTCTATCAATAGGGTAACCTTTTGGGTTAGAATCTCAGGCACAATAAGTGGCCTTAGAGTCAGGGTCCAATTTGTATTGTGTAGGCGCACACAAGGTGGATCCCTAATTTGAAAGTGAACCCATGTAGGTGAAACACGTGGCCCAAGTTTGAACGAATGTTGGGTTCCCTATTGGATCTTATTGGAAATTCAGAGACATTGTTTTAGACTCATTTGAACTCCTCGAGATTTTATTAAGTTGGCTTGGGTTCTTTGAATATTCCTTTGATTAAGTTGGCTCGTTTGGTGGATGCAGTTTAATGGCAGGTCCTTGGTATTATGGAATATTTGAAGTCTAAGGAGAGTAAATGTGTTCTCATTCGAGGGGAGATTATTAGGTATGCGAACAAATTTTACATTGAAAAAATATGCACGACAAATTTTATCATTATTGTTAGCTAGCATCCCTTCACCATTATTTTTCCTCAACATTGTTGGTTAATAATTCTGTTTGGGTTACAGAGAAAAAGACACCGATTGTTAGATTTTCTTGATTATTTATTTTGAGAGTTTTTGTTCTTAATTGTTTTATAAAATAAAAGAATAATTGTTTATAAAATGGTATCAGATGACTTGTTAATTTTTTTACACCATTATTTTACCGGATGTATCTTACAAACTTCTCTAAGATAGAATTTCCCGTAAAATGAATATATTTTCAATTATAAAAATTATTAATTTTTTAATTTTTTTAAAGGGGCTCTAAAGTCCATTTTTTTATTAGTAAGAGAAAATACACTCACACACACTAGGGTGAGATTCAAACTTAGGTTCTTAGTGGGAGAATTGAAAGTCTTACTACTTGAACCACGAGTAATTTTCAAAATAAAAAATGAAGAAGAAAATTATTAATTACTTGTGTAGTTTGACATATTGGTTTTGGTTAATAATATGAGAGAAGAGGGAGGATAGGGGAGAGAAAAAATATCTCAATATTTTCATATTTCTATTCTCCAATCTTATTGATTAGGACAAACATGTCAGCTACATAGAATTAACATTTTTTTTCCTTTGTTCCATTACCTTTTATCATTATTATTACTATATATAGATAAATTTCATGTCTTTGTCAACCAAACCCTCAACCTCTTTTGTTATAAACGCTAACAGTTTTGAAGCTAATTCCTTGCGTTTTTTGGTAAGCCTTGTATTTTTTTTTATCAAAAACTTAACATGCTAACTTTTCATTATAATTTTAATTAGTTTCTTGCTCATTTTATGCTAACAAAAAGATAGATTGTTTATGTGGTCAAATTCTTCCCTCTTCTAAGTGAGACAATAAAAAAATATATATATATTTTTTTAAATGATGAAATGTATGTTGAAAATGAAAGCAACGCTAAAGATGTTATCACAAAAGAGTTGTGTTTGAATGCATTAATATTGTCAACATTCCTACCTCCACTTGAGAATGTATCTCAAATTGATGGCATAAAGGATTTGCTTGAAATGGTAATTGTGTTGCATTCTTTTATTCTTTCTTTCAAAGTTTTTTTTTTTTTGGATCAAAGCTACAATTTCGGTTACAAACTTAAATAAAGTTTTTGATACATGGCATGTCCTGCATGTTACAAACCTACTGGAGCTTAATATAATGAATCATTTACATGTCTTTATTGTAAGGCAAAAAATGTTAAAGCAACACCAAGATAATAATAAGTTAAATATATATATTACCTCACAAGAACTATATATTTCATTAAAAATATAATTTTTTAGTTCCTATTTATTTGAGTTTCTTTCACTATGTCCATAATGTTAAGTGCATACTTTTATTTTGCACAAATCATATAACATAAATATCAATCAACATTCTTTTTTATATTTTTTTTCGATTTTCTCTTTATTTTTTTTCGGTTTCTTTCTAAAAGACATTGTACGTCTTAATTATGTAGGGTGAAGTGAACAACGTCGAGGCAAATAAGTATGAGGCATGAAACGGGAGACGTCGCAAATTTAATGTGATCTCATTCCATGATTCTACCAATGTGAAGAAATGTCATCATGTGTTAATATAACATTATATTGTACCTTCGAGTTTATAGATACTTAAGTTTGGTCTGTTTGCCTGCTAATTGAAAAGAATTTTTAAAAGTATTTTTCAAACCATTATCAAAAAGTAGTTTTCAATAATTTTAAAAAACTATGAGATCATTTGGCCATTATTTTTAAAAATTCTTTTAAAAAATGAAAACAAAGGAATATTTATCTAAGTATTTGGCCAAATTGTTCTAAAACTATGTTTTCATAATTAAATATTTTTTCTATTTCAAATTTAATATGTTACTATTTGAAGGTAAGAAAATGGGCTTAATTATTTTATTAGGCCCTAAAATTTGAATAAATTTAGACATAAGTATTTAAATGTTTAATTCTTATAATTAATCTTAAACTTTTAAAATTTTACAATTTAGTCACTGAACTTTTAAATAAAAGTTTACACATAGATCTTAACCAGGCTACTAAAATACATATTTTTGAATTAAAATGTTAGAACCTATCTATGAAGTTTTAAAATTTTGATGACAAATTGTATGATTTAAAGTTTTAGGGGCTTATGTGTAAAGTCTTAAAAAATTGAGGATCAAATTGTATATTTTAAAAGTTTTGGGACATATAAGTAAATTTAATTAAAGTTTAGGAAATAATAGTATAATTAACTAATTATTTTTCATTATCATAATTGTTAATATTGATAGAAATTTGTCCCTCTAATATGTGTTATATTATGTATGTCAAATATTTTAATTAAAATTTATAAAGAAGAAAGAGCAAGACCAACGTAATATGTATGTCAAAAAAATATATATACATATATTAAGCTTAAAATCGAAAAGTTATTGTATTAAGCTTAAAATCAAAAAGTTGGTCTAATACCCTAACATGCAAACGTAAAGGAACGTACGAAAAACAAAAGTTGCGTAAATTACTGTCACTTACGCCATTTAGCGTAGTATATGAAGATTGTTTTCCATATCTAGTTTTTAAAAATACTTCTCGCTCTATTCTCAGTTTTTCGTTTTGCAAAATAATATGTTTTAGAAAACAACAACTTTAAAACATGGCCAAACATCTTATTTTATTTTTTAAAAATAATTTTATGTTTTTAAATACATTTTTTAATGGGTTAATTACTTCTTAGTTTCAACTTACTAACTGCATTAAATTAAAAAAAATAGTAAATGACATTGTTTTCTTAGGAAGTTGCACAATATAATGTTTTAATATTTCTAAAATTAAAAATATTGATATGACATTATTATTTTTTACTCTTGGCTACAATTTTCCTATTATACTAATATATCATATATTATTTGACATACATATCATCTGCGGGATAGAGTTATTTTAATACATTCGGGACAAAATAATAAATAGAGTTATTTTAATACATTCGGGACAAAATAATAAAATTTTAAGTAATATAAGGAAACGAGACGATCCAATATATGTTGACACTTCTTCAAGTGAAATGTCTGTATCTCCTACAATTTCTTGTTGGCTTCATCCGGGCACCATAGGGGTCATTAGTATGGCAATTGCCACTGTTTCCAGACTGTTCAGGAGGAGGAATACTTCTAAGCTGCTTCCTCATATTACCAACTACAACATGAATTCATATTAAACTATGTTTGCATAAGTATTATTAAGTGAATTATATGAACATTATCCATACCTGATCAAAAGAATTGAATAATTTCATCCTTATAACTTTGAATGAATACAAATTAAAGAATGTTTAACTTTGATCATAAACAACCCGAAAATAAAGAAGGAAAGAGTAATAAAAAGACATTATCAATAATTCTCTCTTTGTGCCAGTAAGGAGTGGCTTAACAACATGTAGCTCATTGGAGCATATAAAAAATTTGGGGTTTGAAACCCAATTACGGATGCATGAATTGCAGTTATTTCAAAAAAAATAATAATAATAAATAATTTCTCTGTCCTGTCTTTCTTCTCTTAAACCGAAAAAGAAAAAAAAAATTATATTTTCGAAAGTATAATGGCACATGTAAATAAAACAAAAGTGAGTGTATATGTGTAATATTTCTCTTCTAAAAAATAAAATAGATCGACATAAATGTTACAAAAATATAATTAAGAAAAAAAAAAAACAATGTTAAATACACTCTAATGTTAGATATTATTTTCCAAAACAAGCATCTAGCCTAATCCTAAAAGGCTTATTGAGAAGGGGTTAAATGCCACACCATATGTGTGGAGCAAGGCTCAAATTAGAAAATTAATGCAAATACCAACAACCCGACGAGTAATTACAAATCGTTGGTAATTGTAAATCTATTTATTATTACTTAAGAAATTAGCTTTTTTTTTTTTTTTTTTTTTTTTTTTTGAGATATAATTCAAACAAATAACCCATATGTTTTTTGACGTTTTAAAAATGAAATTTCATATAAGAAGGAGATTATACCATGCAAAAACCATAAGAATTTTAAGACAATAATTACTAACCTGCATTAACCTTAAAGATCAACAAGGCATAGGTAATGAATACCAAGATTAAAAAAAATGCAGCACGATTAAAATAAAAAGCCATAATTTGTTCTCCAAGCATCTCGAGCTCAACCTCATATAAATAGGGTAGGTGTTTTTACAAGGAAAAAAGAAATTAAGCAAGCTTTTGAATTCAATGTGAAAATTTCGAGGCCCCTTCACTGTAATTAAAGTATTTTTAAAAATTGTAATATAATTTTATATATGTTTCATTTTTATCAACGATAATTGTGAGTGAGTATTCTAATCATGGTATATATTTTCCTAAACTTTTAATCGTGTATTGGGGATTTGGAATTTAGGTGTGTGCAGTTTTTAGTTTAGTACTCCAAATTACTCAAAATTTTAATTAAAATCTTTTAAATACCCAAATTTTGGTTATCGATATGTTTTGAGTTAAATTTGACAATATTTTTAAAAAATTGATAATTTTTTCAAAATTAATATTAATTCATCCATTTTAGGGGTATTTTTATGTACCCCTATTTATAACATTATTTTATTAAATTTTATTTTACAAATAATTTTTTCTTTTCTTTTTTTAAAAAAAAAAAAAAAAACCTCCTAACGTCGATTAACTAGATCTTAAAATAATTAAAAAATAATTTTTAGGATGCTAAAAACAAATATTATAGATGTCGATAGACAAAAACACCCCTTCAAAATAGGCGAATTATATTAATTATGCAAAAATTGTCATTGAATTAAAAAAAAATTTTGATTTAATTCAAAAATTATCAATGACTAAAATTTAGATATTTGAAAGTTCATAGCTGAAAATTGGCCATATGATTTTTTGTTTTAGTACTAAAGTAAAAACTGAAGTAGTCCAAGTCTGTTTATTTATTTTTTGAATGACCAATTCTGTTTATTTGGTATACCTAATATTATTTTTTAGCCTTTTTCTAGAAGTAAAGATAATCAAAGTCTTTCTTAGTTAGGATGGGATGGGATGGGATGGGATGATCATGATATAAATATGATACATTTTATAATCATGTACAAAAAGATGGACCCTTCATATGTATTATAACATATGTAACTTGAAATTATCTGAACTTGATATTAAAAAAAAAATGTTTTTCGTTAGCAAAAGGCAAGAAGAACAAACTAATTAATGTGCTCTCATATCAGAGAGTTCTCATAATCCACAAACACTGCATGGAGTCGTAGTATTGTTTTCTTAAACACGTGAACATCAATATTATCCCCATAACACGGCTATGTACTTTACAAATTTTAATTTCCATGGAGACGAAAAATTATTGGGTCATATTCAACAAAGGGAAAGTTACTTTATAGACTATGGAAAACAAATAATAGGTTTATTTGGAACGTAATTATTTCCATTTTACTTTATGAAATCTCCAAGGGCATGGGGTTTCATGCAGAGACGTAACTAAAAATATTTTTTTAAGAGGGTTGATTTATATTAAAATAATTTTTTTATTTATAATATCAAGATTTATAGCTAATATTAAAAAAATAATATAAATTTCAAAAATAACAAAAAAAAATTATTTAAGTTATGCCCGATAATACTTTAAGACATAAAATTCATCGATTATCAATTTAGATTCAATTTCTTCTGCAAACTTCAACAAGTGGTTCTTGAGATTACTTATTTTTTTGGTTGGTAGCCTCAATAGAAGTATTTTTGGTTGATTGTTAGTCATCTATTTTCTGAAAGAATAAATGAAGAGTTTTAAATGATTTAGATTTTTTGTGAGGTTTATCTATTATAACCTACCAAAAAAAAAGTATTTAATGTAAATTAAAGTATATAAATTTAAATAGGCCTAACAACAAATAAACAAAAAATTAAAATAACTAAAGAATTAAAGAATCAATAAATAAGTTATACGCTTAATCATTTTTTCACCTATTAATAGTAAGTGATAAGTATAGAAATTTAAAATAAATTGGGAAAATAAAAAAACTAACACCCCCTAAACTTGTAATAACAAAACTAGCACCCCTGTGTTCAATTAAAATTGAACGACGATAATTTAGACCTGTTTAATATTGAACGTTTAATATTATCCGTTCAATTAGAATTGAATGACGACAATTAGACCCATTTAATATTGAACGTTCAATATTTTACGTTCAAATTGAATATTGAACGTTCAATTATAATTGAACACAAGAGGGTGTTAGTTTTGTTACTATAAGTTTTAGGGGTGCTATTTTTGGTAATTTTCCAAATAAATTTCATGTTCTAATATAAAAACAATGGGATAATATATATTTTGAAATAAAAAACTCTAATTAATAATTTAAAGATAAATTAATAATTAAATAATATTTGTCGATCAAAAGTTTAAAAGTTATAATTTTTACTTTCATGGTAATTGTTTGAAAGTAGATTTGGTTTGTCTTTTCAGCAAACATATATAGTTAATTTGTATTTTATGTAACTTGATTGCCTTGTGCAGCAAGATAACAAAGAAGAAGATAAGAAGAAGAAGAAATATTGAAAAATTTGAAGAAAAAAAATTAGCCCATGTATTTTTTTTTTTGGTGAGGGAGACCACTGGTGTTTTTTTCTTGGCCCATTAATCGACTGAAACTTTAATAATATGTAAATTTTATATAGACTATAAGCAACATAAGTCATCTACTCTTAAAATTTTAACCTCAAAAGAAATTAAATCTCATACTACTTATAAATATCATACTAGTATAATTGTTAAATAATATAGGACATTATTTTTATACTCTAATATCTTCAACCAACCTCATTGATACCACAAAGTTACAAATATGATGCATATTGTCTTTAAAACTCTAAAATTATAGGAATATTTGTTACAAATATGTCCACAATGTTTATAAAATTTAAAGTATTTTACTAAAAATTCTATAATTTTAGTGATTTAAATACATTATAGATATGTTTATAACTATATAAATATTATAGACATGTTTGTAACAAACTCAATAAGTTGAGGGCATAAAACATAATTAATCTTAAAATGGGCTGATAATTAATCTAGCCATATATACACACTGTTGACAAATATACATGCTACCTATTTGACCAAAACATATACATATACACATGCATATATGTACTGATTTATCCTTTATTTCAAACATATAAATATTTAAATTTTATAAAAATTAGATTATATTTAATATACATGTACATAGTGCCCCCTCTCAATTTAATAACATGATAAATAAAGATACCAATACATTAACTAGGCTATTAAACCTGCCCCCATGGCAATAACAAGTCTCTTCCCTTTTCTTCGCCCTCCCTTACTCTCAACGCCCTTACAAAATAGTGATTAGTTTCACGCGCTTTAAGCCTGACAGCGGTTAGGAAGATTGGTCACTACTAACATAAGGTTAAAAAGTTTAACAAAAGGACACAAAAATTTAGAATAAAAAATTAAAATTACCTCATTATTATAATTTTAAAGTGACAATATTATCACAATTTTAAATTTTGTTGCCTTTTTTTTTTTATAATAATTTTATTTGACAATAGTAACACTAAATAGTACCATTTTTATCCATTAATTTTTTTTTTCTATTGCCTTTTCTTCCCTCTTAAATTCTACAAATGTTCAATTTGTCGTGTAGGACACATGTAACCAACTTTGACCAAAAAGGAATATATACTATTCAAAATGGTTAAAACCAATACTTTAATCGGGTACTAAAATGGAATTTTTTTTAATAATGTGGGACATAAATAGTATCAATGGGATTTTTTAATACTATGGGAGATAAAGAACATCAGTGCATTAACTATGATACCTCTTAGTTACCAATCACCTAGGGATTGGTAAAAAAATACTATCAAGTGACCTGCTTTGAGTAAAAATATTTACCGTCGAACAATATCTTCATATCATCAACCGTATTGCTTACAAAGTTTTTGGACATGGTTAATGCAACACATGTGTAAGAAGTTATTGAAAAATTAACTATCTAAAAAAAATTAAGTTACTAGAAGAAGGATCAATAATCATTTTATACATCTATCACTCTCCTATAAGTGTTAGCTCAATTAACCATGCAGGCAAAACACTTACAATTTTAAAATTCTGGATGATAGAAGTTGCTGGTCACCAATTCTTCAAAAAATTTAAGCTTTTAGGAGAAGAACCAACATTATTTTTATACATCTGCTACTCCCTCATAAATGTCTATGCACCATGCAAGCTAAACACTTTCAATTCAATAATTGGGGTAGCTAGGTCTTGAATACAAGACCTCAAGCTCTAATACCCCTCCCAAAAAGCTTAAGTTATTGACGGAAGGGCCAACAATCATTTTCTACATCTATAACTCCCCTATAAGTCTTGGTTCTATGCACTATGTAAGCTAAACACAAGCAATTAACAATTGGGACTGCTGGACCTTGAATATAAGACTTCCAACTCTGATACCATGTTAGAAGTTGTTGGTCACCAACTTTTCTAAAAGCTTAAGCTATTGGGAGAATGGTCAACAATCATTTTATACATACCAATACTTATGGGGAGTGATATGTATAAAATGATTATTGACTCTCTTTCCAATAACTCAAGCTTCTAGGAGAATTGATTTTCCAACAACTTCTAAGTCATGATTATTTATTATGTGAAGGAGGACCTTTATCTTCGAGTTTGTACTTGCCATTGTTTCCTTTTGTGAGTGGAGGGCTCAAAGATTGAAGCAGCTTCCTCGCATCACGATATGCAAAAAAAACTTTGATCACATTTCTTATCAAATTGGACAACATATATTTTTTATTAAATTATATTAGCTATTTAATTTAATAAACTGAAATTAAGTGGTCTAATTTTGGTAAGCCTAAACTGCTCAAAATTGATATGAGCTAATTGAGTAGATGCCAATTTTGTTCTAATTAGAGGATTATAAAATTCCTAATTAAAATAATATATAAATATCCTTTTGATTATAGTCTTCAATATACCATCATAAATTATTCTATTAATTGTTATTGGTTTAGGTATTAAATGATTATGGTTTAAGCATACTGTGATAACCTTCTCTAATATTTATTATCTTCAAATAAATAGATAAATATGTCCACTAAAGAAAAGTTAGGAAATCCTTTCAAACCTGATGTGATGATTCCTACTTTATATATGCCGTAAGCTTGACAGAGATGTACCGGATTATTCCAAGTAATGAAATTGCTTCTTTTGTTATTATTAATTTTAAAGGCTCATAAAAAAATATATTAAAGACTTTATATTTTATTTATGGGCTTAAAGAAATTTTGTCTTAAAGTTTAGATTAATAGGTCTAATATATAGATATCAGAGCTATGACTTAATTAGTTTTGACTCAATCAATTTTGAAATTGAATACAGTAATTTTAAAAAAATTATTTAATTACGAAAATACTACATAATTTGACTTATTTGTTTCAAATTTCATGTCAAATATTCTTTTTAGGTAGTCATTTTATCCAATTAGTCAAGTATTTTCAATTGAATTAATTGAAATAACATATTGCTAAATTAACCTCTATTGTGAAGATAAATTTAACTAAAAATATGTAAATGTTTGTGTAGACTTATTTATGTAAACTGTGCTTGGCACAAAAGAAGACACAATTTGGCCAAATAACAATGCGCATTTGATAGTAAATGCGTGATGATTATAAAGACTTTTATTTCTTCATGTGAACAACTGTCGGTCCAAATAATGGTTGTTGTTTGACAGAACTAATTGTCAGTATTTGATTATTGCACTGAGAGCACACTTACAATTAATTTCTCTGTCCAAAGACTAGGAATTAATGTTGTGCTAGGTATCTTGAGATGCGTCCCTAATTTGGATTAATTATTTATGTCTTATTTATTTCTATGACATGCTTGTTAATGTGAGTATGCTTGTTTATTTTGTTCTCTATATAGTTTCGATTGCTACTGCTACTAATTTTTCTACCCAAGTATGCAACAGCCTAATGCTAAGTGGGACAAACTTTAAATATGCATGATGATAATGAAACACTCCATTCCAGAAGCAGTTTAGGGCTCTATTACTGAGAGTATGAGTGCTAAGAAGTTCCTAGAAGAAATTAAGCAATATTTTGCCAAGAATGAAAAATCTAAGGTGAGTAACCTTTTAGCTAAACTTGTCACAATAAAGTATAACCGAGAAGGGAACATAAGGGATTACATCATGGAGATGTCTAATCTTGCATCAAAATTCAAGTTGCTTAAGTTGGAGCTCTCTGAGGACTTGCTCGTGCACTTGGTTTTGATTTCTCTTCCTGTACACTTTGAGCAATTCAAAGTGAGTTATAATACTCATAATGAAAAATGATCCCTCAATGAGCTTATTTCTCACTGTGTATAAGAAGAAGAGAAGGAACAGCAGGATAAGACTAAGAGAGCTCACTTGGTCTCAACCTCTCATAACAAGAAAAAGAAGAGACCAATGGTTGCTATGAAAGGATCTTCTCAACAAAAGAAGCATGATAAAGAATTTACCTATTATTTATGCAAGAAGGATGGACACCTGAAGAAGGATTGTCCCAATTGTGCCACCTAGAATGTTAAGAAGGGTATGCTTCTAACTTTAGTTTGTTTTGAAGTTAATTTAGCTTCTGTACCTAAGGATACCTGGTGGATAGATTATGGTGCTACTATTCATATAAGTATGTCTATGAAAGGTTGCTAGTGGAGCCGACAACTAAGTGATGCTAAAAGATTCATCTTTGTGGGCTACGGCAATAAAGTTACAATGGAGGCTATAGAGACTATTAGATTACAATTAAAACTGGATTTTACTTGAATTTGTTTGAGACTTTTGTTGCATCGTCTTTTTGATGAATTTTAATTTTCATTTCTAGTTTGGACAAATCAGGATTTTCTTAATCTTTTGAAAATAATAAAATTAATCTCTATCAAAATTTAAATTTTATTGGTTTTGGTTCTTTAACTAATAATCTATATATGCTTGATGCTGTTAGTTTCTACAAGGAAATACTGAAAACAAGTTAACGTGGTACAAAGTGAAAATTAAGTGAGAATTTTGCCACCTTATGGCATAAGCGTTTAGGTCATATCTCTAAGTAGATAATTCAAAGGCTTATGTCAGATGAAATTCTTGAACCCCTAGATTTGACAAACTTCCAAATTTGTATTGAGTGCATCAAGGGGAACTAAACAAACGTTACAAAATTAGGTGCTGAGAGAGCTATAGATGTCTTAGAACTTATACATACTGATATATGTCGTCCATTCCCTACAACTTCATAGAATGGTCAACAACATTTCATTACATTCATAGATAATTACGGTTACCTATATTTGATACAGGAAAATTCACAATCTCTTGATTTTTTCAAGTCTTTCAATTCTGAAGTTGAATTTCAACTTGGAAAGAAAATTAAGGCTGTTAAATTAGACCATGGCAGTGAGTACTATGGGTGGTATGACGGATCAAGAGAACAACGTCCAGAACCCTTTGTAATTTTTCTCAATGAGTGTGGAATTATTCTACAATACACCATTCTAGGAAAACCCAGCATGAACAATGTTGCAGATCAATGAAACTGAATTCTTAAAGATATGGTAAGGAGTATGATTAGTCATTTTTCCTTGCCAGAGTCACTTTGGAGAGAAGCTTTAAAGACCATAGTGTATATTTTTAATAGCGTATCAAGCAAATTAGTTGCCAAAATCCCTACGAGCTTTGGAAGGCAAAAAGTAGAGCATTAAGCACTTGCACATTTGAGGTTGTTCACTTAAGGCACGGCCTTGTAGGCCACATTAAAGAAAATTGGACTCAAGGACGATTAGCTGCTATTTTGTTGGTTATGTTGAACTCTCTCGAGGCTACAAGTTTTACGATCACACATCAAGATCCTTCTTTGAAATAAGAAATGCGAGATTCCTAGAGGATGTTGAGTTTGAGGGGGAAGAAAACATAAAGAATGTTGTCTTTAAAGAAGAATATGTTATTGTTGGTGATCTTGTCTCTGTACCTATTGATGTTCAAGACGTGAATCCAGCACTAGATAACAATGTTCAGGCTCTTATTCCTGACATTTTTCTAGACTAAGGAAATGATGAGATTCTTCCTCAAGCACCATCCATAAAACAAACTCAAAAATCTAAAGAAGTTCCATTAAGTAGATCCATTAGGGAGAGAAAAAGTGTGATTCTAGATGATTATATCTTCATTCTTAAAGAACATGAGGATGTCGTTTGTTTAATAGAGGATGACCTAATCAACTTCTGTCAAACCATATGCAATTCTAACTCTCAAAAGTAGATTGATGCCAAAAAGGATGAGATGAAGTCTATGAAAGACAATGATGTTTGGGATCTCGTTGAGTTGCATGAAGGTGAGAAGTCTGTTGGTTGTAAATGGATATTTAAGACCAAGAAGGATTCGAAGGTAATGTCGAGAGATATAAGACAGGTGTAATCGCTAAAGACTATACTCAGAAGGAAGGCATAGACTATAAAGAGACTTTCTCTTCGATATCTTCGAAAGACTTTTCTACAACTATAATGACACTAGTGACTCATTTTGATCTAGATCAGCATCATATGGATGTCAAAACTGTGTTTTTCAATGGAGACATTGACGAGACAATTTATATGGTACAGCCAAAACACTTTGTATCAGGAGATCCAAAGTCTCACTACAACAAAACTGGTTTTTAGTCTCGGAAAATTAGCCACGATTTTAATAAAAACCGAGGCCATATGTTTTTGGTCACGGTCGTCTTAAAACCGTGACCATAGTGTATATTTATAATCTCGGTTTTTAAAATAACCGTGACCATAAGTGAAGTAAATTTTTTTTTTTTAAATTTATAGCCACGGTTTTTAAATAACCGTGACCTTATCATGTAATATAGTCTTGGTTTTAAAAAAACCGTGATAATAAAAAAAAATTTATTGTAAAAAAAAACCTAACTAATATGTAGAAAAAAAAAAACAAAACAAAAAACCTAATTAATAAGTGAAGATAGATAGAAACGTCTGGTATTCCATCCCGTGCGGTGCCATTGAAAGCGAACGACCCAGTAGCCTCAGCAGCCTGCGTCCGACCTCTGCTCAGCAGCGCACGTCTGACGTCCTCCCAACCGCCCTCGTCCGGCCTCCTCGCAGCCGCTCTCGTCCCAGCCGCACTCAAGTAGCTTGCCACCAGATCTGCGCAGCAGCAAACACGAGCTTTCGCTGCACCAGCAGCAACGACACCATCGCTGCACCAGCAGCAGCCACCAGCCCTCCACCATACTAGGTAGTCCTCGGCTAAAGTATAGTAGTAGTAATTACAACTTACAAGGCATATATATAAGCTTTGATGGATTAAAATTGTGTTAGTGGCTCAAATAGAACTCGAAAAATAAAGGAGAATAAAAATGTTTACATTTTCTCACCTACCCAAATTCCCAAGTCCAAGTCTTGTTACATGTAAGTGGGGGGTTTCGTCTTGTTTCTGTGTATTCGTAGATGACATATGGCAATCATACTCATAGTTAGAGTTGAAGTTTTTTGTACCATAAATAGCATTGGTGGCCATTTTGGCATGGCGAGCTAGCTAGCTTGCGTGCGCTTTGGTTTCAATCAATGACAGGATAAACTTTTATGTACTTTCCCAATTAATCTTTGCCAAAATTGATCAAGCCCATGCATTTCATGTCCTGGTGGAGGGGTAATATTCTAAGTATCCAGATTCTGAATATTACCATAACATATGTGAGAGGAAGATTTAACATACTATTAATTAATAAATAAACAATTATAGATAAATTTTTAAAAATTTCACAAAAAGATAAAGACAAAATTGGATATATTGATCTTGAAAGAATACAAATTTTAATTAAAACACATTTTAGAGAAGTGATTGATACACTCATAAAAATAGCACTATTAGATAACATAATAATAAACATAACAGATGCTTCATTAGGAATGATCCATGAAAATTTAAGATATCAAAAATTAAAATTCATAATACTTAGATTCGCTGTTAATATAAACGATAAGAATTTAAATCAAGTATTAAATCTGTCATATGAATTTGAAAGAAAAAATTTAATGAAAAAAGGAAACTATCCATTTTCAATACATTACATAGTAGGTTATTCATTAATTAATAGTAATAACAGCTCAATTCATGGATAGAATGAATTTATAGAAATAGAAAAAACTTTCCAAAAAATAGGATAAATAATAAAACTAGAAGTAATAACAAACTTTGAAATACTAGAAGAATATAAATTAGATATTAAAAATTAAAAAACCTCTTTTACAAGGAAGAAAAAGTAGTGTTTTTAGAATTAAGTTTACTGAAGATCAAGCAAATGTTAGTAAACCTGAATGGGAAGAATAAGGAGAAATAAAAGAATTAAAACAAGAGATTAAAGAAAATAAAAATTTACTAATACATGAAGTAATAGGAGATTAGAGATTGTTAAAATCAAAATTACAACAAATAGAACTAGAAAAAATATAAATATAAATGGAAGTATAAAAACTATAATGAAAGCTTTAATTCTTTTAACTGAAGAAGTGGATGCAATATGTAAATCAAATACTAAATATTTATAGAATATAAATGTCGTACAAAAAGAAATCCTTGAAGAAATAAGAGAACACAATTGGACCAAAAAATAATTAGATATATATAAAGAAATAATAGAATTAAAAAAAGATATTAATAATAAACCAAGAACTAATGGATTAAAATTTGACCAATTAAGATGAATAAAAGAAGAACCCCTAAAAAATCTGATGCATTAATACCTAAAATTGAGAAAAGAAAAGATAAAGAAAAAGATATAATCCCAATATAATGGAATATAGAAAATAAATTAGAAGAACATTGCATGAATCCTAAAAATAAGGATATAGAAAAATTAATCAGTCTTTTAACCCTAACCATAAAGAATTAGAAAAACTTTGTACAATTAAAGAAAAATATGATATTACAATAATTAGTAAAAGTGAATATGAAAAAGAAAACATAAGTCCATATATGGAACCAGTATTAGCAACTCTAAGAAAACCAAATTCAAAAAGAAGAGAAACATTTAATCCACACAGGAAAAAAAGAAATAGGCAAAGACCAAGAGAACCTAAATCTTTTGATAGGAGAAGACATCAACCTAAAATAAAAGAAAGTTTACGTTGGAGAACTAGAAGTAGTATTCTACCAGAATTTAGACTCTATGAAAGTTATAAATTTGATATTTTATATTTAGATTGTATGAGAGATAGAATAAAAGTCTTAGATGAATTGGCTAGTGGAATGAATGTAATTATACAATCTTCTACAACCACCAAACAAACTCTTCTACTTATAGAGTATTAGTAGTTCACAAAATGACAGGAAATATAAAAGTTTGGTTTACAAATTTACCAAAACAAAAACACTTATTAATACAAGAAAATATATCTACAGGTAGAGAATATTTAGAAACTATGTAAATGAGATATATAAGGAATTCATTAGAGAAGGTAAAAGTAGACACATTACTGAATCCAATGAAAACGAAATAAATGAAGCAAAATGGTATTTAGTTAATATGAAAATATATAATATGTATTACATAGATTCTTTTATATGTGAATATAAAATATATTATCACAAATTACCACCTTCTATGCAAGAAACCTATAAGAATTTTTTTTTTTTCAAAAATTACCTAGAACATTACATAAAATAATGACTAAATGATGGAATAATAATAGAAAAAATATACCTGATACATTAGAAGGAAGAATAAGGAACCTTAAGAGTTTGATAGTTCTAAAATGTCAAGAAAATAAAGAATATAAACAAGTAAGAGAAAATGATAGAATTTGTTGAGACACAAAAGATTTTAGAATACCAGAAAAATATGGATGCAATATAAAATCCTATAATAAGTATAAGAAGCATAAAAGTATAAAAATTTCAGAATGTATAAATTTAGAAGAAAGAATTTTTAAAAATATAAAAGAAAATATAATAGAGAACCTTATGAACAAAGATACTTTAGAAGAAAGCAATATAATAGATCTGAAAAGAAAAATTATTGTCCATTAGGAATAAAGAAGTATAGATGTTGGATATGCAACGAGGAAAGACATACTAATGATTCAACATAGAAAAGAATTTAAAAAAGAATTCCCTCAAAAGGCAAATATTTTTGAATAAGCATTTAAAATAGAATTAGAACCAATAAAAAAATCTGATATAGATGATACATACAATATTTATTTATTAGAAGAAACTAAAGAAGAAATAAAAGATTCAAAAACATTTTATTCTGATTCAAAAATGATTCTGAATTATAGATGAGTTATTAACTATAATAAATCCAAACAATACATATAGAAAAATAGGATTAAAATTTAAATGATATAATAATTATCACTTACTTGCATATATTGACACATGTGAAAGTATGTGAGTAGCTAGTAAATATGTATTTTTCGAAGAATTTTGAAAATAATCACCAAGAGAATTAGTGGTAAGGATAGCAAATAATACTACAATAAACCTTAATAAAGTATTAAAAGATATAGATATACTAATAGGAGGAGAAATATTTTATATACCTACAATATATCAACAATAAATTGGAGTTAATTTTTTATTATGAAACAATTTCTTAAATTTATATAAATCTTTTACTTAATATTTAGATAGAATAAGCTTAATAACTCAAGAAGGTGAAACCATCTGTATCAAAATAAGAAAAGCTTTAACTGTTTCTTCACCAACTTTTTTGTCACAACATAAAAAGCAAAAACATTGTGAGAATGTAAAACAATAACAAAAATCATATTTAGAATTTTTTTTTTATACATAGAGGTTGGCCAAAACCCCTTCCTAAATGAAATACAATAAGATAAAACCTTAACATGTGTAAGAAAATTATTAAAAATAGTATGCTAAGAAAAATCGTTAGATCCAAATATTAACAAATCTAATAAAATAACAAATATAAAATTAAAAAAACCATTCAAAACTCATAAGAATTAAACGAATGATTTATATCCAGAAAGTAGAGACGAATTTGAAAAGAAAATCAATAACTGTTGGAATTAAAAGTAATTCTTTCCTGTAATTCACCACATTCTAGCCCAGCGTTCTTAGTAAAAAAGAAACTAAAAATAGAAGAGAAAAAAAGAGAATGGTAATAAATTTCAAACCTTTAAACAAAAAAATTATTCATAATGGTTATTTTATTATAAAGAAAGAAGAACTATTATCACTATTCTAAGGAAAAAAGTATTTTTCTAGTTTTGATTGTAAAAATGGATTTTGACAGATAAGACTAGATGAAAAATCTCAAAAATTAACAACATTTAGTTGTCTACAAGGGCAATTCCAATAGAAAGTTGTCTTATTTGGATTAAAACAAGCACTAGAAATTTTTTAAAGATATATGGATAATATATTTAAGAAATTTCATAATTTTTGTTGTATTTATATAGATGATATACTAATATTCATTGACAATTTACAAAAGCATTACTTAGATATTATTAATGTTTTGCAAGAATGTAGAAAATAAGGGATTATACTATTTGAAAAGAAAACGGTAATAACCTAACAAAAAATAAAATATTTAGGATTAGCAATCAAAAATGTAAAACATTACCTACAATCTCATATTTTAAACAATATATAAAATTTTTCCAGTACAATTAAAGATAAAAATCAATTACAAAGATTGTTAGGATGTTTAACATATGCAGAAAGCTTATATAAAGAAATTAGTAGAAATGAGAAAACCATTACAAACAAAAATAAACAAAAAAAAGATTATGTTTTGCATTGGACTGACCAAGACATTAAATACATGAAAAAGGTAAAAGCACAAGTAAAAGATTTATCAACTTTATATCATCCTAGACTAGACGATAAAATGATAATAGAAACAGATGCTTTGCATGAATATTGGGGAGCAATACTAAAGGCAAGAGTTGATGATAAAGATGAATATCTTTGTATATTTACTTTAGGATCTTTTCAAAGCTCTGAATTAAATTATCGTAGTAATAAAAAATAATATCTAGCTGAGAAGAAGGCTATTAAAAAATTTTCAATTTATGTCATCAGTTCAAGATTTACTGTTAGAACTGACAATAATAATTTTGAATATTTTTTAAGAACTAATATTAAAGGAGATAATGAGTAAGGAAGACTCATCAGATGACAACAATAGTTAAATTATTACAAGTTTGAAATAGAAAATTTGCCGTGAACAAAAAATAGTTTTGCAGATGTATTAACTAGAGAATTAGCACCATTAACTATTTTTATGATTGGAGGAAGGAGTATATTGATATAAAGATCAAGATAAAAGATAAGGATATAAAAATCATTCAGAAACAACTTGAACTTTTATATATTGAGAAATCTCTTATAAAAATAGGTAATATAAAGGAATAACTTAATTACTCAAAACAATTCCCAAAATCAAAAAATCCTAAAAAACTTATGAGAAAAAAGTTTAGATCAAAATGGAAGAACCTAACAGCTCAAAAGAAGGTAAAACTTCTAATAAAAAGGAAAAGGAAATTTTAATTAGGCTGATGAAGCTACAAAAGAGGAAAAAAGAAGATTTATGTAGTTTATAATAGTCCAAAACTTGAAATTTAGAACAACTGGGCCGAAGCAAGCAAACCTATTCTTGGATTCAGTAGAGTAACTCACAAAGCCTTCACCAATAGAATTGAAGCTGAAGGATGTTATGTCAATTTCATAACACCAAAGTTAACAAATCTAGAGGAAGTTATAAAAAAATTATTCCACAAAACTATAATAACAACTAGCATCAACTAGCAGGTTAAGAACTTTAGGAAAAGTAATAAGACCACCAGTCTTATTTAGAGAAACATCTTACAGAAATATATCAGAAGTTGAAGAAGAAAAATATTAGTACAAATAAACATTTTCAGAAGTTGATAGCTCCAACTTAAGCGATTTAAGTTTTGATGCATGATGAGACATCTCCATGATGTACTTCCTTATGTTCCCTTTTCCCTTGTACTTCATCATGAAGAGTTTAGCCAAAAGGTTACTTGCCTCTAATTTTTCATTCTTGGCAAAATATTGCTCAATTTCTTCTAGGAATTTCTTAGCGCTCTTGTTCTCAATAATAGAGCCCCGAAACGATTCTTAAATGGAGCGTTTCGTAATTATTATGCACATTCAGTTAGACCGATCTCACTTTTCATTTTTAACCTCATTTAGGTTTTTTGGAGTAGTAGTAGGTCAATCCGTCTGAAGTATAAAATCCAAATCCATACAACCGAGGATAATTTCCACAGTTTCTTTCCAAACTTTAAAATTGGTTCCACTCAACATTGGGCTGTTACTTACTTGGGTAGAAACATTCATAGCAATAGCAATATAAATTATATATAGAACAAAATAAATAAGCATACTCACATTTAACAAACATATCATAAAAGTAAAATAAGACATGAATAAATAATCCATATTGGGGACCCATCTCAAGATATCTAGCCTATCATTAATTCCTGGTCTTTGAACAAAGAAATTAACTGTAAGTAGTATTCTCTGTGCAATGATCAAATATTGACAATTATTTCTATCAAACAACAATATTTCTTTGGACTGACTATTGTTCACATGAAAAACTAAAAGCCTTTATAATCGTCACACATTTACTATCGTAGGTACATTGTTATTTGACTAAACTTTGTCTTTCTTTGGGCCGAGCACAGTTTTCATAAATAACTTCTCACAAATATCTATGCATTTTTTAGTTAAATTAACTTCAGAACAGAGATTACTTTGATAATATGTTATTTCAATTAATTTAATTAAAAATATTAGGTTAATTAGATAAAATAACTATATAAAAAAAGTTTGACATGAGATTTCAAGCAGATAACTTTAATTTTGTAGTGTTTTCTTAATTAAATAATTTTTTTTTTTAGGTTAAGTGTTAACTTCAAAATTAATTGGGTTAAAAATCTTATTGGGTCATAAAATTCTTATCCAAATATTGACCCATTAATTTAAACTTAAGTTCAAAATTTTCTTAACCTATATAATATATTTTATTTTCAAAAATTAATTTTGAGCTTTAAAATAAAATTGTCAAGAATCATTAAAATAAAATAAACAAAAATAACCTTTAATTGTATATGCCAATTGCCACCGCTGGAAAACAGAAAGAAAGAGATGGATTCTACTAAACATAAACTATTTCATCAGCAAGCAACTATTAAAAAATATGATGAAAATCATCGACAATAATAAATCAAAAAATATTCATGTTAGATCATTAAAATTAAGATAAATATATGCGAAAGTTTACCTTGATCTATAACAACTAATTGATTTTATAGTAAAGTAATTTGTGATCTTTCTCAACTAAATAGTTATTGAATGGGACGGTTGTCTTTCTTCTAGAGAATAAAATAAACTATGTTATGATTTAATATATTGAATGAAAATCATAACTAAAATGATCTCTATATATTATTTTAATTAAGTTTTTATAATTTTTTAATTAAAATAAAATTAGTATCTATTCAATTAAGATATATTAATTTTGAGTAGTATAGGTAGTGATTTCCTAACAGTTGCTACCCCAATTTCTTATAAATAGAAGGATTTTCCGAGATCCTTCTTTTCGACGTTGTGGTTTGGGAGTTGACAGAACATTACCACTACTACAATTCAAAAGATGAGAGTTCATTATAATTAAAAAAAAAAAAACAGATGAAACAAGTGCATGCACAAAAAATCTCTGGTAGATCCACTTAACCTACAGTCTTAACAAAAAGTGTAAGAGGTAAATCTTAATGACTCAATTATTTTTTATTTTTTTTGTTACAATATTTACGAATGAGAAATTGACTATTTTAGCTTTTATTTTGTGGAATATTTGTAGAGTCACTACTATTTGTTATGATATTAATTATATTATAATAGATGCAAATATGGTGATACACTGATACTTTACCAACCGAGTTAAGTAATCCAGTGAATATAATATTGAATCTCTCAGTCTTCAGTTATCGTTTGGTACAAAATTTAATTATTGTTAATTCAATGCAATAATGGGTGTTCATTCTGTACTTGACAATGTAGTTGAGACACTATCACATCACTAGTTGAAAATATACTTTTCTTATTTTGCTCTGAATATATTTTCCCATTGTGGAAAAAGTCTCGTGATGCTTATTCATTTAATTTGGTTCCAACAGACCTAGCATTATAATTATTTTAATTTTTAATTTTAATTTTTAAATTAAACACGTTTAATAACTCATTTTTAATTTTTAATTTCTAAATTTTGAAATTTATTTTAACAAATTTAACTAAATTTTAAAATTCATGGAAGTAAGTTTTAGAATTAAATTTCTATTTTTTTATTTCTTAATACTAAAAATTAATTACTCAACCATAATCAATCATACATAATTTTACTCTAAATAATTAAAGAGTCAAAAATTAATGAAAATTTATCAAAAATAAGTTTGAAACTGAATTTTATAACTTTGAAAGTTAAATATTGAAAATTAAAAATTAAAAATTAAAAATTAGTTATGAAACAATTTTTATTTTTTAAAATTAAAACTAGAAATTTTTTATTAAATATTTTTTATTTTTTTCTAAAAAATAAAAATTTAATTTGAAAACTGAGAAATTCAAAATTAGAAAGGTCATCGCATTCATAAGTTTAAATATAAGCAGCAAACTTCCTTTTAAGTGGGAAAAGAAATCATGAAAAAGTGCTCGTAGTTTCTTGATACTTATAAATTATTTGAAATTGATTATATTATAAAAATATTTTAATTTAATATTTATGTTATTAAAATATTTCAGTTTAATATTCATGTTATTATCGTTTAGTATCCCTTTAATATATTAGAAATATTATCCTACATTACTTAAGTATGATATTAATATCTATGTTATCAAATTTTAATACCCTATTAATACTCTTATTTTTGATAAAAATGACTAAATTAGAATCGTTTTGAAAATATAGGTTTTAAAAAGATGTTGTTTGAAAATATAGTCAATTTATAATACTTTTGATATAACATGAGTGTTAAAAAAAATTAAAATTACAAAAATCATGGCATAATATTAGTTGGTCTTCAACTCCACCCCATAGTCTCTTCAAATTTAGGATAATAATATTTTAAATAAGGTGAGAATTATAGCCATAATAAGGGATAAAGTAAAAGAGGGAAATTTTTTTTGTACAACTTAATTCCCATGCCTATAAATGGAGACCCGAATGTTAGGCCTTCATCATACTCAAATGAGTTATATATCATTAAGGCACTTGAGCAGGGACAAAGCTAGAAATTTTTTTAAGAAACGCTGAAGTTTTAAATTTTAATCATAGCATGAATGCAAAATTTAAAAAAAAAAATTAATATAAATAAACATGTAGTTCAATGAAAACGGTTATTAAAATTAAAAAAAAAAAAAGGAAAATTACCAAAAATAGCACCCCTAAAACCTATAGTAACAAAACTAACACCACATTATGTTCAATTAGAATTGAACGTTTAATATTGAACGTTCAATATTTAATTTGAACGTAAAATATTAAACGTTCAATATTAAATTGGTCTAATTATCGTCATTCAATTCTAATTGAACGGATAATATTGAACGTTCAATATTGAACGGATCTAAATTATCGTCGTTCAATTTTAATTGAACACAGAGGGTGCTAGTTTTGTTATTACAAGTTTAGTGGGTGTTATTTTTGTTATTTTCCCAAAAAAAAATATGTAATAGAAAGCTAAAACGGGAAAAAAAAATATTAAGAGAAATTTTTATCTTTATTCATAAAATTTGTCACCAAGCTTATTTATTTTTATTTTTGCAAATTGCTTTATAATGCAATGACATAAATGTTGTGTGTACATACAAACAAGAGTTTAAGCCTTGTCAATTAAATATGTGCATGTACATATTATATTTCCTAGTTTTTATTTGGTTTGTTTAATATATTTTTACAATAATAAATTGTACAAGAGTTAAATATTTTAACTATTTTTCTTTTTACAATAAATAATAAGTTCAAAGTTAAAAAATATTATAATTTATATTATTACAAACAAAATACGGGTGACAATATGGTCACAACTCATTTAAGTATTATCATAATAATATTTCATTAATTACTACTTTATCTACTAATAGCAACACTCAAGTGAAATTAATTATAAAAATATAATAAATAATTTATACAATTTTATTGTAACAATAATAAAAATAGTTATAATGATATTATTATTATCTAGTATATATACAAATAATTATTTTTTTGTAAAAAATTTGACAGAGACTACAGCCTCATCTAGCTCATGGGATGATCTGCCCAAAAATACAGTACCA